>JAVTVY010036099.1:0-16170 GCA_036873755.1 Hanleya hanleyi | reverse complement strand
AGGACATGGACTGGGGAACATACTCCGGAGCATCGTCAAAACGTTTCTGCCCTTGGTGACGCGTGGGGTCAAAGCGATCGGCAAACAAGCGGTGCGCAGTGGACTGCAAGTGGCCGGTGATGTCTTGGGGGGTACGGCACCCAAAGAATCCTTGAAACGGCGGGCCAAAGAAGCGGGAGGCGTCTTGGTGGCCAAAGCACAACGCACCGTAGGGAATAAAAGAGCTGCCCCACCGAGACCACGCACCAGTCGACGACCGACCCAGCGACGACGCACATCGAAGAAGACAAAGGATATCTTTTCTTAAAGATGGCTTTCATCCATGCCGAGTCGTGTCCTTCTACCAACAGTGAATTTGATTTATGGACCGTCCCAGCTACTCAGACCAGTGCCGAAGAGGGTCAGTGGGTGGAACATCTGCCCCTTTCCAGCATTACAGCCACAGGCCCCATTGAATTCACCATCACCAACGCAGATACGACCTACCTGGATTAAGCCCACACGTACCTATATGTGAAAGCTAAAATCACCAATAAAGATGGGACAGTCCTGAAAGCAGATGCACCCGTGGGACCAGTGAATCTCTGGCTTCATTCGCTATTCCAGCAAGTGGATATAGCCCTGAGTGATAAACTGGTGAGCGCCTCGACGAACACGTACCCGTATCGAGCCTACATCGAAACGCTGTTATCCTACGGGCGTGACGCTAAAAAGTCGTATTTGACAGCCCCGTTGTTCTACCGAGATACCCCAGGCAAGATGGAAGCGAGTCCTGATAACGCCGGCTACACGGAGAGAGTGGATTTCACAGCAGAGAGTCAATCGGTCGATATGATGGGACGTCTGCATGCGGACTTATTCATGCAGGACCGATACCTCTTGAATGGAGTACCTGTCAAAATACGACTAGTGCGCGCAACGCCTGCGTTTGCCTTGATGGCCCCGAATGAGGACCTCGAGTATAACATTGTCATCCAAGAGGCAAGTCTGTTTGTACGCAAAGTGAAACCCAGCCCAGGTGTACAGTTGGGGCACATCAGAGCCTTGGAGAAAAAACCAGCCCAGTACCCGATTCGACGAGTACAGACCAAGGTCTTTTCCGTTCCTAAAGGCAATATGATTGTCAATCAAGAAAACCTGTTCCTGGGGGATTTGCCCAAGCGTTTAACCCTAGCTTGTGTGGAGAACGTCAGTTATAATGGGACACTCTCGAGGAATCCGTTCAACCTAAAAGCGTTCAACATCAATTTCGTGGCCCTGCATGTGGATGGCCAACAGGTACCGGCACGCCCCTTACAACCTAACTTTGGAACGGACAATTACATCCGGAGCTATCTGAACCTCTTCACAGCAACTGGCCAAATCAACCAAGACGAGGGAAATATGATCAGTCGAGACGATTTCGGCAGAGGGTACACATTGTTCTGTTTCGATCTGACTCCCACCTTAGACAACGATCATCAACTGAGTCTCGTCAAGAAAGGCAACTTACGCTTGGAACTGCATTTCGGGACACCTTTACCGAAAACCATCAATGTGATCTGCTACGCTGAGTTTGACAACATCATTCAAATCGATAAAAGCCGTAACGTGCTGTGTGACTTCTCCACCTAACATGGATACAGACCAGATAACCACCGTGCTGGAGACTGACCCAGGGACACGTAGGGTGTTTCAAGGGGTGTTCGCCCGAGATGTGTTCCCATTAGACCGTGTGTATCCGGCTGCTTACGTCCTGAATACAGACCCGATGGAGCGACCCGGTCAACACTGGGTGGCCGTGTACTTGACAGAAGAGCAGGGCGAATACTTTGACCCGTACGGCCTACCACCCCTCCATCCCGATTTAACAGACTTCATGGATCAAGGCACAGAGACGTGGTGTTGGAATACTAAAACGTTGCAAAGCCTGGACAGTATGGTGTGCGGACAATATTGCTTGTTTTACCTGTACCATCGATGCCGGGGAAGACCCTTATCTACCATCGTCCACATGTTTGACGAGTACCCCAAGGCCGAGGACCGAGATGTACTCGTCTATGACTGGGCCGCCCATCATTTCAATGTACAAGTCCCGTTCTGGGCTTGAATTCTTTCAATGAACACACGCCCGCTGTTCTGGGCTTGAATTCTAGCAAGCCCCTTGTTCTGGGCTTCAGTTTTCACGTGGTTGTTCTCACGTTGTTGTTGTTCACTGAATAAAAAATGAGATCTCACCAAAAAACCCTGTCTTGTGTGTTTTATTCATAATGCATCTGAAGATTCAGTCAAACTGAAATCAGTGGTGTAGGATGGGGCCAAAATGTAACCCACCAAGGTTAGAATGCAAGCGCACTATAGTAAAAATAGAGAGCCAATGGAATCAGCCCACAGACCAAGTACGTGTATTTGGTCTAGGTTTGGAGCGGGCATTTCATTGAGGTACGTGTATACGGTGAGTGAAGAGACTCGTCCAACACGTATAGATTATGACTATAAGTTCTATGTATTCTTCGAACCTTGCCGAAAGGGAGACCGTTTGACAGGTGACCTTTTGATCCGCGCGTGCGCACTGCCGGTGATGACGCGCACTTCCGGAGAACCCCCGCGCGCGCGCGCGCTGCGTGCTGGGGCGGGCCAGGCCGGTGGAAAGGTCCCGGCGGTTGAACATCCGGACGTCTAAGGACGTCTCTTTCAGTGCTCGGGATGTGACCCATCAATACCCAGCAACCCAACAGAGGTGTTAAGACCATGATATAACCTGCTCGGAGCATGGTTAGTACGAATGTTTCGGTGGTGGTGGTGGTGTTCAATAAAAAAACTTCATGAAAACCCAAGTGAAGTTCGAATATTTATTAAGGTGAACAAGTGAGCAAGAATGTATGTACAAGTATATAAGAACGTTGCAAACAAGAATTGAGGTGAACGTATGTATAGAGAGAGAGAGAAATCACAGTGAAGTATATAACAGTTCAACCGAGTCCTCGCACTGACGTATATCGTGTACTTATTCAAAAGAATGACAAACAAGTTCATGGTGTAATGTATATATAGAGAGTTATTTAGAGTCCAAATATGTATGTCCATTAGAAAAGTCCGGGTATAATATATGTTCACAAGTCCAAGTAAGTGGTGCTGATGCCATCGGCCTGGACTTTCCGTTTCGGGTAGAAAAATGTGAAGGCATCTCGTTTCTGGATGTAGGTTCGCATCTGGTGGTCGACGACGCGGAATCCTCGGTTAGTGCCACTCGCACTGGTGTGGCTTTGGAGCACGTCCAGGTACAAGGCTTTGTCGATGGCGGGGTCACGCCGGTTGACTCCTTTGCAACTGAACTTATTGTTTCCATCTCCACCGTAACAGAAGTAGGTCTTGGACGACAGGGCGATCATGGCATCGCCACTCCACTCCAGCTTAAACAGGCCCGGCGTCCGCTTGTCGTACTGGTAATGGTCACGTCGAGGTAGCCACTGGTCCCGTTCCACCTCATACTGTGCGCGTAACTCCGGTTTCACCAGGGACTCCCAATCCGCATTAGAGACGGCCATGTAGGCAGAGTCCGTGTCCATTTCCATGAGTTGCCAATCGGATGGATGGAAATACACACCCATGAAATCGTAGAGGAACTGGAGCATCCTCAGCTTGGCCACCTGGTATACCATACATCCAATTTGGAGGGGCAGGTTGTAACGAATGACCTTTTTGGCTGAAGAGATTTCATAGGTATCATCATCGATGACGTCGACGGACCGAAACAGAGGCGAGTTGATCTTTTTGCGGGCTTGTTTGGTTGTACAGATATTGACGTTGACGTGCTTGTCTTGGTTGGTGACCGTTTTTCCGTAGTAACCATTGCCTGTCAATTTCCAAGATTCACCGATGATGGCCTGACTAGGATCTTGATCGCCTTGACGACGGGCAGACGTCACGATGTCGGCATTCCGCGCGAAACAGGCATGGGGTACGTACTGAAGGACTTGGTACACGCGCGTCACTTCGAGGCCATGGCTCATGTACCACTGTAGCAGAGGGGTACCCAGCAAGATTTTCTCTGCCCACATACTCCCAATCAACATTCGACGAGGTTGTTTCAATACGTCATGTTCCTCAGCATAGGCGCCCATGGTCTCTCCAATGTCAGCCCGACCCACCAGCGTGTTCTTGAAGATAGGCGGACACTGGGCGAAGAGGGGCTTGAGATGGTCGGGAACATGCAGGTCGCATTCCACAAATCCATACAGGGTCCCGGAACGAACGGCGTCGAAAAGCTGTGGCAGGGTCAAGAGTGGTCGGCGACTCAACGGGTACTCGCGCGCTTTAAGGAAGTCGCGTAAGTGTGGGAGGGCCTGGCACATGGTGTGAAATTCACACTCCCATAGTTCGATCAGATCGTACCCCAACTCTTTGACGTAATCTCCATTCTCCACCACTTCTGCTCGTAATTCTTCTGCTGATTTCCCACGTCGTTCGTTGAAGCGTCCAGCGCTGAAAGGACATTGGTGGCCGTGCCAGTAACACCCATAAAATTGAAATACGGTCGGTGTTCCTTGTACAAGGGCAAACCCATCGACGGGGAGTCGACGATCTCCTATGCGCTTCTCTGTGGCGTTGGTCTGATGGCGTATATAAATTCCCCGTCGATCGGCTTCCCAATCCAACCACTGGTCGGCGAGATGTTTGTACGGCGTACGTTGAGGTGTGAAATGTTGACCGTCTGCCCACCAGCGCGTATAATGCCCGCTGGGCATGGGTTGGGCGAGAGACCACAGGTACAGGGCATTGGCGTCAAATCCAATGATTTTGGCACAGGGTTTCCCACCGGGAAGAGTCGTGACATCCTTCTCATGGTAGCGGTGAAAAATAAGACTCGGTCCGCCGACGATGTTCTGTTTTAAACAATCATACATGTCCTCATCTTTTTGTTGTATCAGTGAGAAGTAGGTAGGACACTCTTGGAAGAGATGGCGAAGCGCGAGACCCGGTAAACTCAAACACTCCTTGAAGATGTCGACGTGCATCTCGCGACGAAAGAGTTGAACCATTTTCTCGGCCGCTTCGAGGAAAGGGACCACATCTAAGTTGTTATACCACACCAGGAAATCTCGCAAGGTCTGCATGTGTTGGTCGTTCCATACCTGCTGTAGTTCCCGGTACGTGTCTTCCGGACATTCCACTTGCTTGAGATCGTCGAAGAACGCGTCCCGGGGTGGCAACTGTGTTTCCTCCAAGCGGTCGAGCGTCGATATGTAGGTGTAAGGGAACCTCCCTTTGGTTTGTGCACAGTCATAGGCCTTCACCCACTGATCGTAGCTATAATTAGGTGCTAAGTAGTTCCGTACATCCAGGAAATGGAGTGATGTGGTGGTGAGGGCCATGTGGTTGTTGATCTTTTTGATGACGGACTTGATGGTATCGGACTGGGCCAAGTAAGGGTAGAGAAATTCCTTCACCATGTTGAGATCGTATCGCCCCGAGTTGAATCCGAGCACCGGTAACTGGCTTAAGTATTGCAGGAAGCGGATTTTCAATTTCTCTGCATACGGTTTAGGTAAAGGCACATCCTGCAGTTGCAGCCCACTGTGTTCCATTTCCTGTCTGTCAAATATTTTCCCACTGTGCTCCATTTCCTCTCTGTCAAATATTTGCCCACTATGCTCCATCTCGGACTCTTCATCGTCGCTGAACGATACACCCAGTGTAGGAATCCGGTCGTCGAGTTGGTCCAGTACGTCCTGGAACTGGGACACCAATAGTTCTGTACTGGCCGCACTGACTTCCTCTAAGTACTCCATCATCCGGGTAATCAAGTCATGGGCGTCGCCGGTGGACACGAAACAGACGGGTGCAGCGTCATAGCCAGGTACGTTGCTGGAAATACTGACACTCAGGGGAATATGGCGCTGTGTCCACTGTGTTTTCGCCGAGGCTGCGTGCATCGGTTCCAACATCGCCTCGAAATCGTAACATGCCCGGTAAGGAAAATAACGATGCTCTTCCGGTATGATGAGACCTTCATCGGCCAGTTCCTCGAAGATGGTGGGCGTGTTATGGTACACACCGCCAGGAAATTTCCGTTTGACAGTGTGGTCACAAATCTTTTCGTGTCGATGTAAGTCGTGAGAACGGTGAAACACCCGATGGCATTGGGCACAACTGTAGGATTGCGCGTACAGACTCATATCATAGATCAGGGAAAAATGATTCACCCCGCCGTCATCAAAGATATTGACTTTCATGGTGGAAGCATACCGTTCTGAAGACCGATGCACCAATTCAGCCACAAATGTGGCATGACCCTCCTCTTCATCCTCCTTCTCTTCCCGTAGTAAACGGTACACAAAGATATTGACGTTGAACAGGGACTCCACGACATCCAAATTCTTGAAGGGGACTCCCCGGAACTGCCGCGGATCTAGGTGTTGTTCCTCTAAATATTGTCTCCAATAGATATTGGCCACTCTATCACAAGTCTTGGGATGACATTCGTTCAAATGAATGGCCAAACACCGGAACAGACATTTCTGGTCTTTGTAGGGTCCCTTTGCGCCTTGTGTTAATGCATACAGTCCTTTTCGATTGCGCAGCCAAGCGGGAAGAATTACAGGGGCACCGATCGGATGATCTCTCATTTTGGTCACGAAAAATGTCACGTTGGTGACCATTTCCACAGTCCACTTGGTATTGGGGCGTTGCAACCGGGCCCATTCCAATGGGTCCAACGTAGTCAGTTGGTCGATGAGGGGCTCCAGTGACGCATGATTGATGATGGTGAATGGTTTGTCAAACACATAGGTATTATTGCTCGGGTAAAAATACCGTACCTGATCCGTCTCTTTGTGCCGTAGAATATAGCCGAATGTCATATTCACTTTGAATGCTGTCACTTGGTCTCTGAAAATGTTCTCGGCATAGTTAGGAAGATACGCGAGGTCCTGTAGCCGGAAATTATACAAGTCTTGAATAGGGCGATGACGGTGGAAACATCGTCGGATGGTGCTCCAATGGCGCCGATAGATGTCACTCACAGGGTGGTTTTCGGGCAAGGCGTCAGCGGGAGGCACAGCTGGATCCTCAGGAAAGTCGTGTTCGCCTCTCACATTCTCACGCGCCAAGGGAGATCTCGATCGGTCACGTCGCCTCATCCTGATCGTATATACTCCTGTAAAATAGAGCCGATTTTGACAATGAATCGGTCACGATTTTCTTTGGAGGGGCAAGGTCAATAGGACTTGCGCTTTTTATACTACTAAAATGTGAAGTAGATTACATCTTACATCTAGCTTTAAGGCCGTGATATGCATATGAAGTATTCTGGGGCATGGTCAGTACTTCCCAGTTTTCCCTTTGTCTACTACTCGCCGATTTTTGATTTTTTTTATTTATTTATTTTTTTATTTCCCCGAGAGCTACAACATGACACCTTCCACGCCCCATTCGAACCCATAGCGGTCCCTGTCTATCCCAAACATACACCCACATAACACCCAAAATGCCTGCTTTCTCTACTACGGCCAGACTGCGCATGCGCAGACCATTGAACACGGACGGACCATTAGTCCAGTGGGATGCTACTCCACGAGAGCTTCAAAATAAGACCTCAACCGACATCATGGGTTCACTAGGGGCTCACCTAGACCTCAACATGTCCACCCAATATGCACCTATGCACTGAGCCAGTAGACCTATGGGGTTATATACAGACCTACCCGGTACTTAAAAACAAATTTCATAGCTTTTCCCCAGCGTATTCTACAATCTCACAGCCCAGAGTAAAACCCACAAAAAATGACCACCCCTACTTAAGGCAAAATTTATGGAAATGCGCGAATGAGAGGATTGGCCTAGACCGAGTTGTCTCCCTTGCGTAATAAGGTTCAGATGGCGCTATGATTGGAAATGTGCGATTATCCGGGGAATTGTACCAATTGTCATACTATGCGCCATTTTGTCACACAAAACTCTTAAATTCGTGCATCATATTATTCTAGAATGTATTGTGAACACTTTGAGATAAACTGAAACGTACGGGTAGGAGAGATCTTGTCTGTTTAGTCAATTGTTGGATCATGTCGTCTGCCAGTTCGTTGTTGTTGCTGGCAGTACTACGCTGTAATCTCAGCTGAGCCATGCGCGAGGCATGGTGTAATTCTTGTTGTTAAAGTCAATGAGTGATTTTGAGCGACAAACTCTATAAATAGTAAGATCGTAGGCATATATAGTGATGGTGTACGGATATTTCATGATGTAGCGGGAATGTGTAACGTAGAACAAATGTACGGTGTCCCATTCCGTGCTTCTTGTCAAGTTGCTGGAAAAATATCCTGGAGGACTGACTGCATATGTGGAGAATTATTGGAGCTTTATATGTCATGAGCTGCTTGAGAAAATACGTGAAATTTGCATTGATAAATGGTCCAAAACCCGCAGTGGACGTCCATGCAATCGCGCGAATGAAACTAAAAATAGAGCTGTTTTGTTGACATAAAAACAGCTGATCCATGTGAAGGATGGTTCAGTTACACGAGAAAATTCTGCCAATATATAAATGCCTACCTATAGATACTAAACTTGGCCGCTACAAGTTTCCATAATATAGGGAAATAACTGTGATGTCTTTTTTCACTGTTCTCCTAAAGACCTAAGCTGAAAAATTTCGAGAGGGGGGGGGGGGATTTCCTAGCATAGATATTATTAAAAATAATTTATATTACATACGTGTAAGGTGTTGATTGGTGTTACTGAGTGATACTGGTCAGCTGCATCTCATCAATGAGGCGAACACGGTACTTTTGAAGCTTCACTTGCTGGGATGACTGTGGGCTCAGGCTGGTGAAAAACGGTGTAATAGTCTGGTGAATTGGCACTGGTAAAATGAAAAAAAGTAAAAGGTTCTCCACAGCTCATACAAGCAGGCAAGCAGGCTGGCTGGCTGGCTAGAGGTGAAGCAGGCAGGCAGGCAGGCAGGCAGGTAGTCAGAGTGCTCCGCAGGGTAGTGCAATGAATACACCCCACTTTTTAAAAATCGCCTCCTTTTATACGTTTTTCTACAATCCGCCATCTTAAACCCACCACCCACCACCACCAGCCGCCATCTTAAACCCACCACCCACCACCACCAGCCGCCATCTTAAACCCACCACCCACCACCACCAGCCGCCATCTTAAACCCACCACCCACCACCACCAGCCGCCATCTTAAACCCACCACCCACCACCACCAGCCGCCATCTTAAACCCACCACCCACCACCACCAGCCGCCATCTTAAACCCACCACCCACCACCACCAGCCCATCTTAAACCCACCACCCACCACCACCAGCCGCCATCTTAAACCCACCACCCACCACCCACCACACACAAGTCTAGACATGCCTTGATCACGTGATCAAGTTCCTCCACACTCCGCCACCGGGGGGAACAAAAAAGTAGGTCAAGTTGACTCGTAATGCGGTTATACTACTACTAGCGCTTGGATCTTGTCCGAGCAATAACAGCAGAGAGATATCCATTTCCAGTCATACTCTGAATCAATGATATAGGCTAGCAGCCTAATGATTGGCTAGTAAATTGACCGAGCAGCAGCAGCAGCAGCGTTTAACTGGTGCTGCTAGCTGGCGGGGGACGTGGACCTCTGTGATGGATTTTTTTATTGCCTCTTGGTTAATCAGTACATTTTTCCATAAGTGGAGACTCTCACTAAATTTGAATAATTTTCTCGCGATGTCTCGCGATCCTTCAACACGATAGTGTATGCCGCCTCGATATTACGAGGGATTATCTTCACAGTGAGAGAATATAGAAAAAAAATCACGAATGCACTATTAAAGGAAAAATAAAATCATATGGTCCTTGAGTACCTGTAGAGAGTATGCTATTCGCCTTTTTGTACCTCATTTAATTCCCTTCCAGTGCCTCATCTGTATGATTATATATAATCTGAAGCACTATTTATCGGTTCTGGTACATGTAATTCGACCGCTTGGTTAATTTGCCATGGCTGGTCTGTCCTACATTTTTGCAGAAATGTGCGGAAAGTGGCATTTCTGAATATACTCTATACGTGCGGTACGAACTCAACTGCGGGTAATTGATAGACTGGCACGATGCATATTTCGCTTCCCAAAGGACGTATTTGATCTGTCGAATCTATATGCTGATCAACTAAAGCACCACCAACACGTCTCTGTTCAGTGTATCGAACATCCATATTCACTGCTCACAGAAGTTCACGCTGTGCAGTCTCCAAGGAGATATAATGGTAGAACATAAGGAATATGGGAATGGTCACTTGCTACGCCTGCTATCAGTACCATCTGCCGTTAGTCTACATGTATGTAATAATGTTATACGAATGCTGCATAACCAAGCGCCGTACAAAGCGCTGTTATACACAGTGACCATTAATTCTGTGATCTGAACGTCTACACGTCGAGTAAAACGGTGAGTATTCCAGGTTATTTTTTTGCATTTTCTCCCAATTTCTAACCAAATATTATAGCCTATATAAGTGCCGGAATTAGTCCTCAGGAAATATATTTAACATATGAATATTTGTTCGATTTGGCTTGAAATCTCCACAAACGCAAAAGAAATCAGAACGTACCGTATGTTGTTTCTTCTCGTGATTCCTTTGTGTTATTTTTCGGTTTCCTCGTGACAAACAGTCTCGAGATGGAGAACCCTTCAATATAATTAGCACGTGTCTCAAATGTTATGTTGAGTACCGTAGAAAAAAAATGAACAAATAAAACAAACAAACAAACGAACAAACAAAACAATGCGATTACAACTAGATGAAAGCTGAGATAATCGTATAACTAGTAGATAACATGATATCGGGTGGGAAATCATCTTCACGACGTCGCGGTTTCTATTTGTGAGCCAAAGGCGAACCCTTGACCAACTTCCATAGCAAACCGCGTTCCGCCCACACTCCAGTTACGTGACCTAGAAAAACTGCGCTGATGGTATATAATACGTTTGGGTTTTACTTTCGCTGCTAAACTATTCGCTGATACCGAATGTAAAATATTTAATCCAAGCACGCATAACAATGAAATATTAATGGATAGACCAGTGAAATTTTATAGAAATCCGTGCGTTTCAACCCAGTTCAAGTCCTTCACTTCAGTGGGAAGGTGAAGTCGGATACACTGACATCGCGGGCCGCCTTTAAAGCTTCGGTGTTTTCTACCTTTGCCTGGCTTGTTGGATGTTTGATGGTAGATGAATGGGTTTATTTTCTCTTCAAATAGATTTTGTTTTAAACTATGTTTCCTTTATATTTATTAACGTTCATGGTTGTTGAAAAGGTGCAGGTTCATCTGCCACTGGATATCGCACAAGCTATGGTGTTTTCGAATCTGTTGTTACGGTCGCCATGGTCGCGGTGCTAAAGTGATCTGATTGGTCAATATGTACAGGATGCCGCTGTGTGTCGTTGATCCCGATACACTGCCCAAGCGGACCAGGGGCTATATCTCATATAGATAGAGATACCCCTGGTTTTAGCGAGGATGGTGGGAAATATGCCAGAGGATGCCAAGTAGTCACATGACCCCACAGGCCGATATTTTGACTACATCTAGCCCGAAAACATCGGCTAAGGAGTGTATTTTTATTGTTGTTGTTGCTGAATCTGACTCCTTAGCCCGAATGAGTGATAGAGCCTGAAATGGAAATAACTAAATAAGACGTGAGTCGCTCGAGATCTTTAACTGCACACGGCGTGGGGAATTGAGACAGAGGCACAAAAAGCATTTTATCGAATAAATAATATGATTTGGCATCTCCAGCACTATGACAACCACCTATTGACTCCTTTAATTAGATGGAATCTGCCATCAAACACGGATTTTGTCAACAAAACCGTTGTGTTTCTTTCTCCACAGTTTACACTGACATGCGCAGAATGAGGTTGACCTTTTGACTCACGTCATCAAGAAATCGATCCATGCTGGTTTTAAACCAATAGCGACGTGTCTTTATTCACGTGGTCAGAAGGGTCACGAGATAGCGATGGTCATATTCTCACAAGATGTCAGAAAGGCGCGAAAACGTTAAAATCAATCCAGGTTTTTCTCACACAGTTGATCATATTTTGTCAGCATTAAAACAGTCATGATAGATGGTACATGGACAAAGAAGCTCAGGTCGGTCAAACTGTATCAAATTGGCATATTATTTATCTCCCGTTTCGTTATTTTCGTCAGCAAAAGATTGCGAAAAGACACTTTTCGGAACAGCAGATTTTATCGCGAAAATTTAACCTACCCTCGCTTTGAGCTGTGATAGGAATGCCACGCCCCCTTACCCTATATTTACCTATCACAGCCAGAGTTTTTGAGTTAGACTACATCCTACCAAACATTTGCGTACACTTCGCCATCCATAAGATAGCTTGCAAATCGTGTGTCTCCATTATCGCGGAGCGATATCCGGTACTTTACCGGAGTCTGTTCGGCCTTCATCCGGCAGAGAACAGACTCGAGAAATCTGATAAATTACAGGTTTTTCGTTCCACCTCTGAAACATATATTGCCTGGGCTAACAAGAGATACAGATATGAATAACGTCCGTATCATTCAAGAGGTGTTGTAGGTCTGTAATTTTGAAGAAGTAGAACAGTACATGACTCGAAAATGGCGGGTTACGTTGAGGTTACGTCGGTAGATTTTACCTGATTGGCTGACAACATCACGTGGGGTTGTTTTCGGGGGAATCCCCGTTATAGTTGCCGAAAGTAGGCTGAGAATGGATACACACGATCCCAGGCCTAGGGTCAGTCTTACCGCGTATAGATGACCGAGATGGTTATAGGTTGCCTACCAAAATGCCGAGAGGTCACAAGCCGCCATCGATTTTTTTGGGCTTCAAGACTTGACTTCCGGTAAGATTTGATTGGCAATTATACCTGACTGGGTGAGGAATGGTTTGTGATATATTTTAAAATGTTTCTACAATATTTAACACTAAAAAATATCCAACCAACCTTTTAAAATTTTAATAGGGGAAAACTCGGGGCCAGTTTGATTGCCCACCTCCCATACTCGTTGTGTTGGGCGCCGCGGAAAGACCTAATATCTGGCAGCTGTATCTCGAAAAAATAGTGGCGAATGTATGCTAATTGTTTGATATGTTTGAGGGGAAAAGTCAGGCTACCTGGCTTGGTGGGTCATTTGTGGCTGTGTATATTAGAGAATATAGTTTTCTCAAGATGTGCGCAGCCGATTTACTACATATTAAGTAAGGATGTTTTTTTTGTGGTTTGGGACCTAGATCAAGATTGTTATGTTCTGTTTTATTTTATATGTTCATGCCGAGACCTTGCTTAGAATGACCGTAAGGCAGCCTCTAGCATCGACTTTTAGATACCAATATCGAAGAAGCAATAGTTACATGTACATGATGACACGAGACAATTTATGCACAGGGGCTTGTCATTTGTAAGTTATTAATTATGATATTAATATTCATATATACTCCTTCTCACCCATAATATATTATAGAGAAGGAGGAGAGAATTTATGTCAAATATTGATAAGATATTGTGCTCGAGGGGCAAAGCCCGCGAAACTGCAATATCGCATTCGCGCCAATATTTGGCATACATTGTCGATTGTTCATCATGTAACTGTTTTATCCAATGATCATCCGAGCATGAGAGTGGAGCTCCATCTCTTTCGATCTAATCCGGGAAAAGAAAGATCAGCTATGGTGTATTCCAAATACACCACGGGTGACTGGGGTGAATATATTGCAAGAAAATGATCAAAGGATCATTAGATAACTAATGATGTAATCGAACCAACCAGTTTTGGTTCCAGGTAGAACTACCAGCACACGTGGAAATTGACTCATTCGGTTGAGCGTGTAAAAATGAAAATTTCAAGGAAAATCCTATTCTCTGTAAAAAATAACTTGAGTTAAGAGTTCACTCAAGTAAGAGTAGAAATTCATGTCTCTCAAGTGAAATTCAACCAATTTAGAGTGAAATTCACTCAAATTTCAATCAAGTTTGAGTAAATAACTCACTCAAGTTCGGTGAAGTTGATTCCACTCAAGTTGAACTCACTCAACTTGAGTGGGATGAATTTCCACTCTTACTTGAGTGAAATTTCCCTCAAATTTTTTATAGAGTAAACATTTTTATGGAAAATTTCTTTATGTATTAAACAAATATCCTATAAATTTTGTGTATGGTCTGCCGATGATTGATTGCATGTTTTATGTATCTTCTTTTCTTCTCTACAGCCCTGGCCGCCATCATGGACGCTGTTGCCATAGCAATGCTTACAATGGCCTTTCATCAAATGAGCACACTAGCGAATGAGGCGTGTGTGGCCGAATCGCCGTGCGAATGCCGACAAGAGTGGAGAGATTCCAATGAAACACCGGACGGATTTATGGTCAGCGTTGTTGACTGCAGCGACAGACGATTTAGCGCGGTTCCATATTTTAGACCAATAGAAAACAAGACGTTTGATTACCTGCTGCTTCAGAATAACCGAATAGCCGTCGTTCACACCGATGCTTTTATGGGATTGCAAGCGAAGGACATCGACCTGTCCGAAAACTTAATCAGGACCATAGAAGACGACGCATTCAAGGGACTCGAAACTGAACTTGTTTCGTTGAATCTCCAACACAACAATCTTTTCCACTTGCCTAACAAAGCTGTGTCAAAACTGCATAATCTTGCATTTCTTGGTTTAGTATCAGGAATTAGGGAACTACGCAAAGACGCTTTCATGGGACTAACTGCCTTGCGCCACCTGGAATTTGGCAACTGTCTGGAAATTTTCTACATCCACGAAG
The DNA here is from genome assembly GCA_036873755.1 of Hanleya hanleyi. Taxonomy (NCBI): domain Eukaryota; kingdom Metazoa; phylum Mollusca; class Polyplacophora; order Lepidopleurida; family Hanleyidae; genus Hanleya; species Hanleya hanleyi. The sequence continues at coordinate 1,372 of JAVTVY010036099.1, read as the reverse complement.
GGGTCTTCGAATCGATTCGGGAAACGCTGATAGAGTTATTGTTTCATCATTGTCGATTTAAGGTTGTTCCAACAGGATTAGGGACACTATACAAACTAGAGAACCTGCGCCTACCATATAATTATTTCACCAAACTTCGCAGTGAGGATTTCAAAGGACTGGATAGCATTACAAAGTTGGATTTGACCTTCAACCGCTTTCTCACGCTTCCAGATAGTTTCGACTCCGATACCTTCAAAGAGATCGGTGATACGCTAGAAGTGTTAGATTTAACGGGGATTGGTCTGACCAAACTTCCTTCAGAAACTTTCCAGCATCTTAGAAAATTAAAATCTCTGTATTTGCAGGGAAATCTTATATCTCAGATAATCCCGGGAGAATTTTCCCCTTTGAGTGGCCTGGAATATCTGTACCTGAACGACAACCCACTCCAGTATTCAGCGGGCATGTTTCGTGGATTAGAAAAATCTTTGTTTTTCCTACAAATCGGTGAGCAAAATTTGACCGAATTACCTCTGCAGGAAGCTGGTACGCTAAGGACTCTGCGCAGCATTTCCGCTTCCGGTAACACATTCGAAACACTCGACGATGGGTTCACAGCCGGGCTCACGGCCGATGACTACCATTTGGGCAACTGTGGTATCGCGGATATATCGTCTTCGGCGTTTTCCGGAAAGTCGTCCCAAGTCGGCGTTGTTCTGACGAATAACCGACTGACAAATCTTAACTTCGTCATAGACCCTTGTTATTTCTGGAGAGTTGATGTGAGTAACAATCCAATCAACTGTGATTGTTACACCTATGGCTTATCAAAATTTCCTCACCTATTGTTAAAAGGGACATGCGCATCACCGGCTCATGTAAAAGGTTTCGTGATTGGAGGAACCGATTTTGATAACACCATGTTTTGGCGATGCAAAGACCATTTTTTTAATGCAACCAAGTTATGTTCGAAGTGGTGGGTAAGTCGGGGCAACAGGCGGGGCCTGGGGACCGAGGCGCATGTGTTCGCCCTAGCGTTCATCGTGACATTGTTGCGTTCCTGGTGGTGAAATAAATGTGTGGTTGATAGACTAGCTCTAGACGCCAGATGTTGGAGGAAGCATAGGCTAGCCACACAGCGAAATCTACCTTCGAACAATGTTGTCTCCCTTATATCTTGAACAAAGAGAAGTAACTTTACAGACTCGGTTTTCCAAAGTGGGGAAGGGGAATGTTGTCAATTTCCCATTTCTTACCATCACAAGAACGCCTTTCTATGAAGGAAATTTTAAGCTTGATTTACTGCATTTAGCGTATTTTTAAGGCTAAATTGGGGTTTAATATCTTGCATAATTTATGTCATTTGGAATGAAATGCCCCCCCCCCCCCC
>JAVTVY010036098.1:0-163296 GCA_036873755.1 Hanleya hanleyi | reverse complement strand
GTTGTCAGCTGTCATCGAATGGTTATGAAACTTGGTACACATGTTTCTTATGATTAGAAGATGTACCTGTGATATTTAAGAGATGAAATATTAATTTTTGTTCAAATTTTGAGAGTTTTGTCTTAATATGCCAATAATAATGTACATGTATATACATGTACACCTGTACATGGAAAGTTTTCTGAAGCTGTCAGCTTTCATTGGATGAGTTTGACACTTTCTACCCAAGTTCAATGTGATTCAAAGATGTGCATGTGCTATTTAAGAAATATGACATTAAATATGAATTTTTTTCCTAATTATTGCAGTTTAGACTTTGTATCTTTCCATTGATAAGGTTTTTGTTGGGCAAAAATTTACAGGTAGATCTGTACATGGAAAGTTTGTTGAACCTTTCGTGGGATGATTATAAAACTGTTTCATGTTTTCCTAGGTCACAGCTCTCCCGCAGTAATCCCACACGGGACTGACCTATCCAGCAGTAATCCCAAATGGCATTGGCCTATCCAGCAGTATTGCCATACGGGACTGACCTATCCAGCTGTAATCCCAGACCGAACTGGTCTATCCAGCAGTAATCCCATTTAGGACTGGCCTATTCATCAGTAATCTCACACAGGACTGACCTATCCAGCAGTAATCCCAATGGCACTGGCCTATCCAGCAGTAATGCCACACGGGACTGACCTATCCAGCAGTAATCCCAGACCAGACTAAACTATCCTGCAGTAATCCCACATGGGACTGGCCTATCCAGCAGTAATTCCACACGGGACTGGCTTATGCAGCAGTAATCTCTCATGGGACTGACCTATCCAGATGTAATATGACACTGGATTGCAATTTGCAGCAGTAATCCCACATGGCACTGACCTATCCAGCCATAATTTTACATGGGACTGACCTATTCCGCTGTAATCCCACACAGGTTTAGCCTATCCAGCAGTAATCCCACACGGGACTGGCCTCCTCAGCCATAATCCCACACAGGATTGCCGTATGCAGCAGTAATCCCACACGGGACTGCCTATGCAGCAGTAATCCCACACGGGACTGTCCTATCCAGCATTAATCGCATACGAGACTCACCTATCCAGCAGTAATCCCAGACAGGACTGGCCTATCCAGCAGTAATCCCACTTGGGACTGGACTATCCAGCATTAATCCCACAGGGGACTATCCATCAGTAATAACATGGGACTGGTCCACCCATCAGTAATCCTACACAGGACTGGCCTATCCAGCAGTAATCTCACATGGGACTGAACTATCCAGCAGTAATCTCACACTGGACTGCCCTATGTACCAGTAATCCAACGGCACTGACCTATCCATCCTACATGGGATTAACTTTTGCCAGTAATCCCACATGGGACAGATGTTATTGTCTGTACCAGATAATCTATTCCAGACATTATTGTCTGTACCACATCACCTATTCCAGACCTTATTGTTTGTTCTACATGTATGCTTTCAATACTGCTGCACCTTTGGCGGATGACCCCGAAAGGCGAGATGTTGGGGTTCTCAGAACGCTTGTTTATCCCATCGGCATATATCATGCTGTCCGGCTGGCTGGCTGGCTGGATGGCTGGTTGGCTGGTTGGCTGGATGAACGACGTGACCGCTCTGAGAGGTGAACCGTTCCAGCTAGAGTCTTCAAATTTGGTATACTGCATTTTTGGGTGACAAAGCACAAGCCTATTGAAATTGGGCACATTTAGTTGATTTTTGTGGTTTCCATGGCAACATAACGAAAAATATCCATATACCGACGTGACCGCTCTAAAAGGTGAACCGTTGCAGCTGGAGACTTCAAATATGGTATACTGCATTGTTGGGTGGTAAAGCACAAGCCTATTGAAATTGGGTAAATTTGGGTGTTTTTGCTGTTTCCATGGCAACATAATGGAAAATATCCACAGAATGAGGTTAATGCTTTAGAAACAGAACCATTGCAGCTAGACACTTCAAATTTGGTGGCATTATTGTGTGCTTGGTGTTTTTGCAGTTTACATGGCAACAAATGGAAAATATCCAGAATCTTTTTATCAGAGCGGGTGGGTGCCCGCCCCTTTTATATCTAGTTGTCTCTAGCCAAGATTGTCTCTACCGGAGATTTATATTGCTCATGTGAAAGGGACGGCAAGTTGTCACTAGGCCGATGGGATCAAGTGTGGCCGTGGCCTCTAGTTGTCAGTTGCGAGTAAGGCAGTATATTCAACATTCACACTGTGTGAAAGATATGATTTTTTGTCTTGCCTTCAACAGCAAACTTGAACCTATAATAGCTTGGTCCATTATATCTATGCCACCTCAGTCAGTCTGCATTTAGGGCTGTTCCATTTAAAAAGGTATGGGAGGGGCGGAAGGCAGCTTTGAATTATACCCCACCACCCATAGAAATTTTATTGGCCTTCCCAATGTTGTAACATGGATTGAAGGGAATTTCCTCCCATGACCCATAGAATAATATATTGAGTGCCTTCCTCCCCTCCCATACCTTTTTAAATGGAACAGCCGTTACCAATGGTCTGGTAGTATGGTTCTATACGCCTCTCATGAGACAAGGTCGCATAATGTAATAGCGCATGTTGATCAACCCTGACCTATTTTTTAAGGCTAAATTCTAATTACTGTAATCCCTAGCAATTCAATCACAGGAAGTGAAATTTCCACCATAAAATCTTGCAGTTATCAAATTTATTAGAACAAGAAGTTGACAAAATGGTCCAACATCATGCAGATAATCCATTATTTATTTAATAATTATTTCAGTCATTTTAGAGAATGATCAAATTGAATAAAACAGCTAATTGAAGTTTGTCCCCAAAAATGGGGGCATAAGTCAAGGATGACGGAACCACTGAGAAAACTTTGACCGGAAAAAAATGTTAGTTTTTTGTTGGCTGGGACCTGTCTATTAAGTTGTAGTTACCATTTTCACAGTTGAAAGGGTACTTGTGAAATTCAAGCAACTGGATCAAAAGCTTGGGTATGCAGCTGAAATGAACGTGACACTAAATCTAATTCTCCCTCACTCCCAGAACTGAGTACATAGTTGGTCTAGGATGGTCAGTGTGGGAATGATGAGTGCATAGTTGGTCTAGGATGGTCAGTGTGGGAATGATGAGTGCATAGTTGGTCTAGGATGGTCAGTGTGGGAATGATGAGTGCATAGTTGGTCTAGGATGGTCAGTGTGGGAATGATAGGTGCATAGTTGGTCTAGGATGGTCAGTGTGGGAATGATGAGGTGCATAGTTGGTCTAGGATGGTCAGTGTGGGAATGATGAGTGCATAGTTGGTCTAGGATGGTCAGTGTGGGAATGATGAGTGCATAGTTGGTCTAGGATGGTCAGTGTGGGAATGATGAGTGCATAGTTGGTCTAGGATGGTCAGTGTGGGAATGATGAGTGCATAGTTGGTCTAGGATGATCAGTGTGGGAATGGTGATACATTTTACCTATCTTACGGTACCTTTGGTCCTGCATGAGTTTAACAGCTTCATTTAAATATGTCTAAATACATTGTTCTGCATAAAATAGACCTGAAGTCCTCAATCACATTTGATTTCATAATGTGCCTTTCCAAAACAGATAATTTATCTGGTAGTATCAAGTTGTAAAACTGGCAAATCCTAAAAGGCGTCATACAGAATTGACCATTTGTCGGTTTAGCGATCGTCAGCAATCGTCACGCACCAGCACACAGAGTCAGGCGAAGACACAGGACGTAAACCAGGCATGTTCTCCATAAGGATCCAAGTAAAACAATGGAAGAACTGAGCATTAAAGCTGATTATTTGAAAACAGAAGGAAATATATCACGGAAATAAAATTGTCATTTACCAATCTTAGTTTTTTTTTCCACATTAGCTCATGAAGTATTGAATATTTAGTTCCAGTTGTTTTCGAATAAACAGCATTTTTGCTCATTTCTCCCACTCTTCAAAGTAGAACATTATGGGAGGACGTGTCCGGTATTCGGCCTATATCTTCGCCCGACTATCTGTGATGGTGCGTGGCGATCGCTAAACTGACAAATCGTATATTGTGTATTGAAGGGGCCTCAGATAACTGTCTGAATACTTTACACAATTGTTTGTACATGTACTGTGGAAGAAGTGATCATGTTACTATTGATACTGAATGTTATAGATGGTAATAGACGTGTCCTGTCTATGAAGATGATGAGGAGTGTGTTAGCAGCATGGCGCAGGTCTGTCATTGAGGTAAGCTATTTATTCACTGATAAACATGTGTCAAGGGATCTAAAACCAGAATTTCACATTTGTGTGAAGGAATAAATTAGCATGGGAGCTCAAACTAATGGCTTCCATTTTGGTAGTTCCAATGTCACTACATAATATTCTTGAAAATGCTAGCCCAAATAAAGGTGGAAATATTGAACTACCAAAATAGACCTCGAGGACCACAAGAGTTAATCCGGATAAGAGATCTTTGATGTTTGGCTAGTTCATTATTCAGTGAATAATGGGGAGCACAGACATGATCAACCGGTGACATCTCCAAAGAAACCTGATGCTAGGAATTTCTGCTGTTCTGGTTAAATATGTAAAACTGTTATAATACATCTGTCAATTTTGACCGGACATATTATGGTATATGGCATCATCTGTCCATCTGTCGTTCCATCCATTCATTCATCGTTTCGTCCATCCATCCATCCGTCTGTCCATCAGCTAACTTTTCTTGTCTTGTGAATGCAGCACAGCAAAAATTTTGCTGGATTCTTTCCAAATATGCGACACATTATCATCACCATATGAAGATGCGCATGTGAACTTTTCGACTCAATCTGATGTTTTCCCCAGAGTTACACGCTTGAACATTGAAGAAACTACTTCCACCAGCTACCTTTTCTTGTGAATGCAATACAGCAAAGTCATTTTGCTGGATTCCTTTCAAATTTGCCACACATTATCATCTCCATGTGAAGATGTGCAGGTGACCTTTTTGAACCGATCTGATCTTCTCTCCAGAGCTATGGCCCCTGATCGTAAAAAAAAAACTACTTCCATCAGCTACTTTTCTTGTGAACACAACACAGCAAAGAGGTTTTGCCGGATTCTTTCCAAATTTGCCACAAATTGTCATCATGGGAACATGTGCATGTGACCTTTTTGACCCAATCCCATATTTTCTCCAGAGTTATGTCCCTCGTTAAAAAAACTACTTCTATCAGCTACCTTTTCTTGTGAACACAACAGTCAAAGAGGTTTTGCTGGATTCGTTCCAAATTTGCCACACATTATCATAATGTCGTGAAGAGGTGCCTGTGACCTTTTCTTCTGAGTTATGCCTCTTGATCTTCAAAAAGAAAAATGCTTATATCTATTGCCTTCTCGGAGTTTTTGCTTGATTCTTTTGAAATTTGCCACACATTTTTATACACATTATCTATTCAACCTGATCCAACATGTTTTCCCCCCCTCAGTTATGCTCCTTGATTGTTGAAAACCCACTTACATCTGGTACATATTCTTTTTGAGATCTGGCGTTAGCCAGAGGCTCTTTAGAATGCTGTAGGGAAATGGACAAAAGTGCAAACCGACTCACGGGATAGCCTTACGCTGCATGAAAGTAGTTCCACAGAGATGCGTTTTGGGGATCCTTAGTGGCTGAAAGGCTTTTGTATGTCTATATTTAGTCACTAATAGTCACTTGGCATATATTTGATCCCTTATCTGCATTAAATATTACTCTGTTCATTGTTTTCCCACAAAATATGAGATTAATACCCTCTAAAGTATGGCAGACTGGTATCGTCACTTTACCAAAGCTTGGACTCTGCTGAGAAAATTATACAGTTTAGCTGGTTAGGTGTATATGTGAGTGATGCTCTACCATAGCAGTCAACCTGGTCACCATTGTCTCATTATCACCTTTGCAGACCACTGTTTGCTTTTCTCACAAGAGCAAGCTGTAACATATCTTATAATCTTTTCCTATCTTGTACTCCACCAGTCAACCTGTGGGATATCCAGAAAGTGTAATACATGTCTTGTCTTATCCTAACTTGTGACATAACCATCATCAACCTTGATGTGCAGCCCTCATAACCTCTCACTCATAACACTATATCAATCTCTATTTACCCCTAGGTATAATCTCTCTTATTTACCCCTAGGTACATGTATGTTCTGTACAAACTGACCTTAATCCCTGTGGGTATTTAGTCCTAGACTTCATTCCACTGGCCCCTTTTTCCATCGAATTCTCAACAGGTCAGTTTGCAGTTTCAATGCAACACCAACAATACCATGTTAAAGAAGGTATCATATTGCTTTCTTTATGCTGGTTAAATTAACATGGTGGTCATGGTGTTCATCTGAAATCCAGAACTGACGTATTGGAGGAATTATGTATCAAGATAAAGAGCAAAATTCAGCTATTTTGGTTGAGTCAAGGTTGGATGAGCACCTACTGTAGTGTCTAATTGGACGGAAATTAATTGGGTACACATGGTTAGCGTAACGTGTGCAACTTCCCTCATTATAGGACTACCTTTCATTGTTCCCACAGATCAATTTCACATAAACTACGATAAAAGTAACTCAGAAAATGGAAGTCATTGTGATATAATATTCTATATTTTGGCTTCCATTTTTGGAGTTACTTTTATCCTAGGACTGCCTTTCTTTGGTATGTTCAACTTCATTATGTCGGTACCTTTTAAGAAGGGCCGTTCGCGCCATAAATCCAAACGTTAAATAAATTTAAACGTTTAACTTGCACCAAGCAATCAGATGTCATGAATTGACATTTGGAAGACCTTTCCTGTCCAAAAGCAAATGTTTGCTGTTGTAACGTCCAATACTTTAGACGTTTCCTGTCAAAAGGCAAACGTTTCCAGTAGTAATATTCGAGACTTTTAAACGTTTCCGGTTTAGGGGGAAATCGTCCAGTCAGATTTTTTCATTGCTGCCGCGTATGTTCAAACCTCAACATCAACACATGTCCACTGGCAAAACGTTTCCGCTATGTAGTCTGTTTGAACCAATCAAAATAACCCTTACAAATATTCGCGCATATTGTATTCCTCATGCCCACCGTGCATCATTTCCTGCGCTAATTGTCCCGGTGCCAAAGATATTCTCCAAAACCTAATTTGTAAGAATGGTTTTCATTGGTTAAAATACACTACATACCGGAAATGTTTGCCAGTGGAGATTTGCACGTGTTGGTGTAGATGTTGGAATACACGCGGCCCAAATAAAAAATCTGATTGGACGATCACAACCGGAAACGTTATTTATCCTTTTAACCGGAAACCTTTAAAAGACCAAATTTTTGTTTTGACAGGAATCGTCTGAAGTCGCGAATTTACAACTGGAAACGTTTGCTTTTTAACAGGAAAATGTCAGTTCATAACATCTGATTAGTTGGTTCAAGTTTAAACTTTTTAAAGCTTTACAATTTTTAAACGTTTAAGAAGTTAAAACGTTTAAAGGATGCGTTTATCGCGCGAATGGCCCTTCATATACCTTGTCACAGGATGTAACTTGTGATTGCGTTTTAGCCACATACATTCGTGCCTGGTGCCACCTGTGCCTAACTTGAAATTAAATATATAATTGTGCGTTTATTTCATTACAAACTTATCCCCCAATAACCCAGCTACCAGATCTCATTAAAGCCCATTGGTTCTAGTTCATGAATGCAACTTAGGAAAGGTCATGTATGATTCTTGAAGTACCATAAACTGGTATATGATTTCCTCACCATAGGATGGAGCCTTATTTTTCTGAAACCATTTATCATCATAATGTGCTGTTTGATTTCCTGAAACATTATTTGGTAATAGAACGATCCTGTTACTATCACATCATTGATTAAATCATCTCATGATGGTCTCCTTTCCTTTATTTCACTTAAGTTAACATAACCGTATTTATCTCCTGGGTTAATCTCCCCATAAATCCTTTTTCGGGGGTTTTAGTCATGTTGCTGCCTACTGTGTATGTTTAGAAGTGAAATCTTGGGTTCAGTTGAACTCAATTGTTTATAAATCTTCCATGGCAAATCAAACAACAAAAGCCTTCCATGTCAGACATCACTTGACTGACTTTATGCCAGTCTTGTTATTCAGTTTGACCAATGAAGTTTCTCTCATATCTGTCTGATGCTAAAGAAGTAGTTCATGTGTCCTGTATTTGAGCTCACATTGATACACAGTATAACATTACAGGCTGTCATACCATGTGAACAGGTCTTCGTCAGCTCAGTACCATTTTACATGTTGCTTTATGAATTTACCAGCTATGACACATGTATTAAATAGTAAATAAATATGGGAAAAGCAAGAGGTGATTGCAATATGATCCAAGAAGAAGCAGTCTGCCATTCTAGCTCTCAGCCTGAATAATTCGAACACATCTGTTTGGAACTGTCATAAAGATTAATTCGAAAGTGGCGGGGTTTTTTTTTGAAGTGGCATCTTTCATCTCCATTTCATGAATTATTAGCAAATGTACCATAATTTCTTTTCCTTGCAGAAGCTGAAAAATGGATATCGTCCAATAAATTGTGTCGACACAAACGAGGATTTGCAGAAGGTCAGTAAATGGTTATCTTGATCAACAGAGATTACATATACTATGCATATACATGTATAACCATAAGCTTTCTTTGGAGTGCTAAACTAATTTGATCAAGATATTTTGTTGATACGAAACTATGTATTTCTAGTTTAATTTGTGTAACCAGCCCTGATGTATTGTGTCTTCTTATTTTGATCACAAAATATTCCTTATAGTATAAACAAGGTAAGATTGAAAAAGTAGGAACCAGAAGTTTGCCAGGAGCCACACAGTAGGTCATGCATCAGTCTGACGATATCAGGAAAGGGTAATATCCTGATACTGTTCCACATAATATGCTTTATCCCTGTAGAAAAAATGACTGGCCCGTCACCAGGAGAGCTGGGTGCTCTTCTGTTTGCGTGTGAATTTTTAGTCATTATTGTGCCTCTGCATAATGAAGAATGATGAAAGGGATATCTTTTGGCTTGTCCATGCATCTCTCTGTCTGTCCATCACACTTGTGTAATTAACTTTCTGCTCTCAATTTTCATCAAAAGCTTCTGAACATGGTATGAAGTTTGAAGATGTGCATTACCTATTTATGAGATGAAATATTAATTTTTGTCATATTTTTGAAATTTTGAGCTTTTTAGCTCATCTGGGCCGAAGGCCCGATGGACTAATGTTATGGCCTGATTGTCCATCGTGCGTCATCCGTAAACATCTTCTTCTCTGAAACCGCTTGGCTGATTAAGCTGAAACTTGGCATGCATGTTCCCCCCAATGAGTACACCAGAATTTGTTCATGTGGTGTCGATTCGATTTTAAATATGGCTGCCATGGTGGCCAATTTGAATTTGCCAGTGGAATCTTGTCATCATTATTTTTTGGTAACACCTCATAGATCTTTCTCAAATTTGGAACACCCCTTCCCCTTTGGGTCTAGTTGTACAACATGTGTACTTTAGTCCAATTTGAATATCCAATATGGCCACCAGGCCGCCATCTTGGATTTCCCCATGAAACTTAGTTATCGCGGTTTCTCAGGAACTACTGCATGGATCTTTCTCAAATTTGGTACACAGGTTCCCCTTGGGGTCTAGTTGTGCAAGATACCTTTTCTGGTCCAATTCGAAAATCCAATATGGCCACCAGACAGCCATCTTGAATTTCCCTATGAAGTTTTATCGTGAATCTTAGGAAATTACTGCATGGATCTTTGTCAAATTGGGTACACAGGTTCCCCTTGTGGTCCAGTTGTGCAAAATACCTTTTTTGGTCCATTTCGAAAATCCAATATGGCTGCATCTTGAATTTCCCATGAAACTTTATCATGAAATCTCAGGAAATTACTGCATGGATCATTTATTGTTCAGGGGGGGGGAGGACATCACAAGTTAGAAACTCATCTATTGCAGTTCGTCAGTAAAAATTTCTTACAGCTACTTTCTCCAGTTACAGCCAGATGAGCTACAGTGCCGTGGCACTATCTTTTAGGAATTTGCCGATTTTCTGCATTATTCCTGTATAGATGCAGGATTTTTGCCAAAGTCCTTGTTTGAAAATAGCTTTGTCGTTATTTGAAAAAACTAATTTTGCAAAATGGTTAATATCACTCAAATGGTGTTGAACATGCCAAAACACTGCCAGCTTGTGTTCTTTGAGTGTTTTACACAAACTACTGTGCGTTTTGCCCCCGATATTCATTTTAATCTATGCATTTTCTGAAATAAAGTCATTTGATTTTGTGGAAAAATGGTCATTTGATTTTATAGTTGTGTCCTTTTTAAGAGCGCTGTGAGACCCTGTATCTAACTTTGTATATAGACCATGTTCTTGTGAAATCAGATGTGCAACCGTTTTCACTGGATACTTCTGAATCTTTGTACACCTATTTAATATGACTTATATGTGCCTATCCTATTTATGAGCTGAAATATTAATTTTTGTCATATTTATGTCATTTTGGACTTTTCCAATTCTCTGCATGTATTCCGGTATATAGACCATATTCTGGTTTAATCAACTAGTTCCATAGTTTTCACTGGATGCTTCTTAAAGTGATCGTAAACCCTCAAGTAAACTTTCCATCAAATGAAAGACCATTGGAAACTGTGTGGAAAAATATGTATTGTAATTTTTTACAATTTTATTACACAGAGTAAACTGCAAATAAAGCATGGTATTCTATGGTGGTCTGTTGCAATCATATTTAGGTCCAGTGACGTCACACTGCCTTAATACATATATGTCAAACTTTGTGTGCACTTTCCAATGCTGGATTCAAGCTTATGGTGTGTATACTTTGCGTTTCAACACAGACTCACTGTTCCAATGTGCATGTTTCACCAAAATCTGGGAAATTAAATGCAATATTCAAATTGACTTGACACTTATGAGTTACCATCTCCCAGATTTTGGTGAAACATGCACATTGGAACAGTGAGTCTGTGTTGAAACTCAAAGTATACACACCTTAAGCTTGAATCAAGCATTGGAAAGTGCACACAAAGTTTGAAATATATGTATTAAGGCAGTGTGACGTCACTGGACCTAAATATGATTGCAACAGACCACCATAGAATACAATGCTTTATTTGCAGTTTACTCTGTGTAATAAAATCGTAACAAATTACAATAAATATTTTCCAACACTCTGTTCAATGATCTTTCATTTGATGGAAACTTTACTTGAGGGTTTACGATCACTTTAAACTTGTAGACAAGTTTAATTGGTTTGGGGATTTTCATATCGTATTTATGAGATAAAATAGTGAATTTTTCCAAAATTACCAGTAGTTGGAATTTTCTTCATTTATTCCATGATGGTATATAGACCATGTGCTAAAAAATGTTGAATGTAAATTCTTTTAGGTACGACTTACCATGAGTTGGCCTTCACTGCCATGTTGTCCATCTATATTCCAAAAACAAAGTATGATGCTCCTTCCTTATAGCATATATTGAACTGAACAAAAAACTTTAAATCTGCCACAATTCAGTATATTCACTGATTCTGCAGGCGAAGGCACACAAGTTCTCTGAATGACTATTTCACTTAGTTCAAAGAAAGATCAAGACCCTATCCACAAAACTGATTGTAGCTTAACAGTACTATATCTTGATCTTACCATCAAACTGCTCATAACTTCACAGATTTGTTACTGATCTTGTTACCGATTTGTTACCAAAGGAACCAAGTATTATCTCCCAACCTGTATCCTGATCAAGAGATATAAAATCAGTCTTCTGTTCATGTGTTTCGCAAAGTCTTGTTATTTTGGTAACTTATAAACTGTCAAGTCAATTCACAAAACTTTTACAGAAGATAATTTTATTGGGAAAATATCCAACACACTATTAATATCAAGATCAATAAAATCAAATGTCAAAATCACAGCACCCTGCAGTGCAACATACTCTGAAATTGTCTCATATATATTCATAAACTTATGATCCATCCAACATCTTGAAACTTTACAGCTAACTTATCCATGTGATTCAATAGTGACCTATTTATTTGCAGGTCAAAGTTCAATGTTGTTACCTCCATGTCCAGAAGTTAGTCATTATAACCATGTGTTGCTCATTTGATTCAGAAGTTCTATATTTATTTGAAGTCAATAGGTTAAAAATCAATGTAAAATTTAAAACCTGAATCTAGCTTTGTCTGGACTGTATCTTACAATTCACTGGATTTCTCAAAGTTACATGTGACTTCAAAGAACCCCATTGATTTGTGTTTTGGGATTCTTGGCCATTGACTATCCTGTAACATAGTTCTCTCCATGTATGGAAGAGCCTATATAGCTTATCCTACCCATGTATTGAGAGTACACAATAGGACATTAGCTGTGACGTTATCTCTGATTCAATCAGAGGAAGTGAAATTTCCCATCAGAATTCTGGGACTGATGAAATGTATTAAAACAGGAAGTTGACAGAATAGTTCAAAATCATGCATAAGATGCTGTTTATTTCTTTGTTATTTCATTGATTTTAGAGGGTGATCAAACTTATTAGAACCACCGATTGAATTTTTTACCAATATTTGGGGTGATTGAATTTTGATGGGGGGAGGGGGGTGTAAGGGATTACATATCGTAACTGGAAGTAAGATTTCATGCATAAAATATATATATGAAATTATCATAAGTATACAGACATTGCAAGTGATTTGTTGCTTCTTCGAATGATTTGAGATTATTAGGGACAGTGTGCCATAACCTGGCTTGGAATGTTTCAGCTCACAGCTCTTTGTTTCATTTGTCAATTGACCTCAATAGTTTTGACTGATCTGACGCTGATCAGTGTGAGCCCCTGGTCAGGTGAGATGTTTGATAGCCTTGCTATCATACCTATTAAAGTACATGTATCTTCATAGTGATGCTAAGCTCTTCCAGGAACTGGGAATTTGGCTATACAGGAATCAGCTTGAAGATGATTTGTGCTGTTGTTTAACTCAGTCTTATATCCATTCCTTATTCCTAGGAATTGCAGCGGATCAGTGAAGGTGAATTGACTGAATCATGTGAGAATATTATGGACGTATCCTGTGCTCTAGTGGAACAACCAGACCTTGGTGATATATCTTTATCAGAAATTGACAGTTCCCTATAACCAAGTGCAGTAGTGGGAACAGGACCCATCCTCAGGAATAGTGTCTGCATCATAGGAGATAAGGGGGCTGGTGCCTTATTGAGCAGCCCAGTTGATGCCAAACACCCAGAGCTCAAATTTTGTTCTGTTACCAAGTCAACAATTTCCCTTGGAGGAGATCCATGATGGAAAATCTAAATTGCAGGAAGAAAGAGAGAGATATGTGATAGAGATGATTATTCCGAGAATTGTGGATTGTGGGATTGGTTCTATCAAAATATTGCTGCTGTCATCACTGTGTGCCAATAAACATATGTTGAAGATCAGAGCGATTAAGTGAATGAACAGCAAAAACAGAATAGCTTAATGAGCTTGCTGAGTTCAGGATCTTTTCTGAATCAGTCATATCTGAGTTGTATAGACATTGGAAGACTGGTCATAATCCATGATAAACATATAGACATTGGAAGACTGGTCATAATCCATAAACATATAGACATTGCAAGACTGGTCATAATCCATGATAAACATATAGACATTGGAAGACTGGTCATAATCCATAAACATATAGACATTGGAAGACTGATCATAATCCATGATAAACATACAGACATTGGAAGACTGGTCATAATCCATGATAAACATATAGACATTGGAAGACTGGTCATAATCCATGATAAACATATGGACATTGGAAGACTGGTCATAATCCATGATAAACATATGGACATTGGAAGACTGGTCATAATCCATAAACATATAGACATTGGAAGACTGGTCATAATCCATGATAAACATATAGACATTGGAAGACTGGTCATAATCCATGATAAACATATGGACATTGGAAGACTGGTCATAATCCATGATAAACATATGGACATTGGAAGACTGGTCATAATCCGTGATAAACATACAGACATTGGAAGACTGATCATAATCCATGATAAACATACAGACATTGGAAGACTGGTCATAATCCATGATAAACATACAGACATTGGAAGACTGGTCATAATCCATGATAAACATATAGACATTGGAAGACTGGTCATAATCCATGATAAACATATAGACATTGGAAGACTGGTCATAATCCATGATAAACATATAGACATTGGAAGACTGGTCATAATCCATGATAAACTTCATAGACATTGGAAGACTGGTCAATAATCCATGATAAACATATAGACATTGGAAGACTGGTCATAATCCATGATAAACATATAGACATTGGAAGACTGTCATAATCCATGATAAACATATAGACATTGGAAGACTGGGTCACAACTATAAATATAGATATTGGAAGACTGGTCATAACTATGATAAACATACAGACATTGGAAGACTGATCATAATCCACATAAACATATAGACATTGGAAGACTGGTCATAATCCATAAAACATATAGACATTGGAAGACTGATCATAATCCATGATAAACATACAGACATTGGAAGACTGGTCATAATCCATGATAAACATATAGACATTGGAAGACTGGTCATAATCCATGATAAACATATAGACATTGGAAGACTGGTCATAATCCATGATAAACATATAGACATTGGAAGACTGGTCATAATCCATAAACATATAGACATTGGAAGACTGGTCATAATCCATGATAAACATACAGACATTGGAAGACTGGTCATAATCCATGATAAACATACAGACATTGGAAGACTGGTCATAATCCATGATAAACATATAGACATTGGAAGACTGGTCATAATCCATGATAAACATATAGACATTGGAAGACTGGTCATAATCCATGATAAACATATAGACATTGGAAGACTGGTCATAATCCATGATAAACATATAGACATTGGAAGACTGGTCATAATCCATAAACATATAGACATTGGAAGACTGGTCATAATCCATGATAAACATATAGACATTGGAAGACTGGTCATAATCCATGATAAACATATAGACATTGCAAGACTGGTCATAATCCATGATAAACATATAGACATTGGAAGACTGATCATAATCCATGATAAACATACAGACATTGGAAGACTGGTCATAATCCATGATAAACATACAGACATTGGAAGACTGATCATAATCCATGATAAACATACAGACATTGGAAGACTGGTCATAATCCATGATAAACATATAGACATTGGAAGACTGATCATAATCCATGATAAACATACAGACATTGGAAGACTGGTCATAATCTATGATAAACATACAGACATTGGAAGACTGATCATAATCCATGATAAACATACAGACATTGGAAGACTGGTCATAATCCATGATAAACATATAGACATTGGAAGACTGATCATAATCCATGATAAACATACAGACATTGGAAGACTGATCATAATCCATGATAAACATACAGACATTGGAAGACTGATCATAATCCATGATAAACATACAGACATTGGAAGACTGGTCATAATCCATGATAAACATACAGACATTGGAAGACTGGTCATAATCCATGATAAACATACAGACATTGGAAGACTGGTCATAATCCATGATAAACATATAGACATTGGAAGACTGGTCATAATCCATGATAAACATATAGACATTGGAAGACTGGTCATAATCCATGATAAACATATAGACATTGGAAGACTGGTCATAATCCATGATAAACATACAGACATTGGAAGACTGATCATAATCCATGATAAACATACAGACATTGGAAGACTGGGTCATAATCCATGATAAACATACAGACATTGGAAGACTGGTCATAATCCGTGATAAACATATAGACATTGGAAGACTGGTCATAATCCATGATAAACATATAGACATTGGAAGACTGGTCATAATCCATGATAAACATATAGACATTGGAAGACTGGTCATAATCCATGATAAACATATAGACATTGGAAGACTGGTCATAATCCATGATAAACATATGGACATTGGAAGACTGGTCATAATCCATGATAAACATATGGACATTGGAAGACTGGTCATAATCCGTGATAAACATATAGACATTGGAAGACTGGTCATAATCCATGATAAACATATAGACATTGGAAGACTGGTCATAATCCATGATAAACATATGGACATTGGAAGACTGGTCATAATCCGTGATAAACATATAGACATTGGAAGACTGGTCATAATCCGTGATAAACATATAGACATTGGAAGACTGGTCATAATCCATGATAAACATATAGACATTGGAAGACTGGTCATAATCCATGATAAACATATAGACATTGGAAGACTGGTCATAATCCATGATAAACATATAGACATTGGAAGACTGGTCATAATCCATGATAAACATATAGACATTGGAAGACTGGTCATAATCCATGATAAACATATGGACATTGGAAGACTGGTCATAATCCATGATAAACATATAGACATTGGAAGACTGGTCATAATCCATGATAAACATATGGACATTGGAAGACTGGTCATAATCCATGATAAACATATGGACATTGGAAGACTGGTCATAATCCATAAACATATAGACATTGGAAGACTGGTCATAATCCATGATAAACATATAGACATTGGAAGACTGGTCATAATCCATGATAAACATATGGACATTGGAAGACTGGTCATAATCCATGATAAACATATAGACATTGGAAGACTGGTCATAATCCATGATAAACATATGGACATTGGAAGACTGATCATAATCCATGATAAACATATAGACATTGGAAGACTGGTCATAATCCATGATAAACATATAGACATTGGAAGACTGGTCATAATCCATGATAAACATATAGACATTGGAAGACTGGTCATAATCCATGATAAACATACGGACATTGGAAGACTGGTCATAATCCATGATAAACATATGGACATTGGAAGACTGATCATAATCCATGATAAACATATAGACATTGGAAGACTGGTCATAATCCATGATAAACATTGATATCATTATGTCAGAGAAATTCTATCATGCATTGATAAAACTTGAGAATTTGAAAAACTAGATCACAGTCATTCCTTTTTCATGGTTTATTATTCAAAAGTAATGAGTATTAAGTCAAAGACCGAAAGTAGGTCAAGGAAATGGACTGCTCAAGAACTTAGTTTGGAGTTGAACTGTCCAATTTTAGTTAACATGGGGCAGATTTCTGTACAAGTTGTAGCCATTCAGGAGGTTCTGGATGATATATATGTATATATGGAATATCGAGTTCACCATGCATTGAATAGAGGGTTCTCACAATCTGTTATCTTAGCTGCATATCAGCCTGGCTAGATTTGGTTGCCATATTGTCGCACAATCAGAATGAGCTGTCTATCGTGTTATAAATTTCCCATTTTGACTGCCTGATAACCTTTGATCTCCATAGTGAATTCAAACTAAACCTAGCATGAGAGAAATCTGACATTGTATGCATGTCAAATAGTTGACTTTGGTAACTTGTTCTAAAGTTACGTAGAGTTAGACAAAGTTAAAAATATCAGGCAGCTCAGTCAGGTGTTGGAGAAGATGGCCTGGAGAAGATGACCATCAAATCTGGATTACAAGCAGATTATATGACAGTGAGTGAGAACCCTCTATTGCTAAAGTTATATTTCATTAACCTGTTTAATTGGTTTGACTGTTCAGAAAGAATATCTTCTTAGAAATAAATCATTTGTTACTGTATATTTAATGTTGTATGTGAAATAGATTTCATGAATCACTGGTGCTGTGTAGATGCCTACATGTATGTGCTTGTGTACTGATGAGGAAAGAGACGGTGATCCACAGATTTTATGTCCATCATGTATGAACCAACCCAAACCTGATAACTTCACATATCAAGTCAAAAACTATAAACACATACATTCCATCATTCACTTTTCCCCGTTGGAAATCTTTCAAAATCACTTTGCTAGCTAAAGTAGTGGTCAGCAACTTGGGTGTACGTGAACGAATACTTGTAGAAGTTTTGCTTGAGCTATGAATGTTGTGTACTGGTTTGTAACCTTACCTGAGCTCAAGTGAAACAATAATTATTCCTCTATCTAAGTCATTGTAGGTCACAAAACAGTATGTAATCAGTGGCTTATTCTATGAATATATTTGGAAAATAATTTACCACGAATATTTAATGCTAACGAATGTCAAGTGGAGACACCTGGTGTCTGTGTCGTCATTTATTCTGCTAATGGGAGAGAACTTTATGGCACAGCCTCATCTTTGAACAACTTCAGACAAACCACAGTCAAACCATGGCCAACCAATGGTCAAACCACAGTGAAACCATGGCCAAACCACGGTCAATCATGAACAAACTACAGTCCAATCTCACATTCGACTATTTCCGTATTGGCGGTTTTCGCAGCTAAAGTGAGTTC
Organism: Hanleya hanleyi; assembly: GCA_036873755.1. NCBI lineage: Eukaryota > Metazoa > Mollusca > Polyplacophora > Lepidopleurida > Hanleyidae > Hanleya > Hanleya hanleyi. Next base: position 144,785 of record JAVTVY010036098.1, on the reverse strand, counting down.
GGGGGCTAGATTGACCACAGTCAAAATATGGTCAAACAATTGTCAAACCACAGTCAAATCATGGTCAAACCACAGTGAAATCATGGACAAACCAGTCAAAATATGGTCAAAATAATAGCCAAACCACAGTCAAATTATGGTCAAACCAGTCAAATTATGGTCAAACCACAGTCAAAACATGGTCAAACCACAGTGAAATCATGGACAAACCACAGTCAAACAATGGCCAAACCACAGTCAAATTTTTGTCAAACTACAGTCAAATTATGGTCAAACCAGTCAAATTATGGTCAAACCACAGTCAAGACATGGTCAAACCACAGTTAAACCATGGTCAAGCCACAGTCAAACAATGATCAAACCACAGTCCAAAATCACAGTCAAAACACGGTCAAACAATGGTCAAACCACATTCAAAATATTCTTAAACTACAGTCAAAAACCACAGTCAAAACACGGTCAAACAATATTAATGGTCAAACCACAGTCAAACCATGGTTAACAATATTCAAAGCACAGTCATACCACAGTTATAACACAGTCAAACAATGATCAAACCACAGTCAAACCCTGAGAAAACCACAGTCAAACAACAGTCAAACCATGGTGAAATAATGGTCAAACCGTCATCAAGCCACAGTCAAACCTTGGTCAAACCACAGTCAACAAACCATAGTCAAACCATAAGCCACAGTCAAATCACAGACGAACTACAGTCAAACCATGGTCAAACCACATTCAACCCATGGTCAAACCACACTCAAACATGGTGAGATCTGAGTGTAAACATGGCTGACCATGATCAGTGTTACAAATTACTGAAATTGGGCATTGAAGTTAGGTCATTGTGGCTGATCAAATATACCTCAACAATCAATCATCTGAACTAAAATCCTGTCTACCTGATATACATACACCGATAGAAGATGAAATTCTTATATTTTTGCAGGCATAATTGCACTGAATGGTTTTAATGAATGTATAGAGGTATAAAGATTTCAGTAAAATTCAACAAAAATCTCGGTTAAATTTCAAAAAGGCATAATTTCTCTAAGCTAAATATGTCCAAAGCATGTTTTTAAGGCTGCCGCTATACGTGCAGCCTTACTGGATCAGCTTGGGGGCTAAAATCGCTTTGTCACGAGGATTGCGAAATACAAAGCAGAGTTGGGACTTACGGTCACAGTGCCAAATGTGGAGAAGATATTGAACTGGAAACTCATAAAATTCAGGCTGTCTCAGATGAACAGAATTGTGTATTTCAAGCTCAAATTGTTCATCTAAAATTCTCAAGCAGAAGTTTTAAAATAGGCATTCAACAACAACAACTGCGCAGAAATATCTGCGCATATACTGCAAAATGGGCTCTTGCACAGGCCTGCCCTTTAGTCACACGAGACTTTTACGAGAAAAAAAAAATTAATACAACCTTCTTTTCAATCACGCCTTCCAGTTCCTGAGATAGCCCGACAGCGAACGCTTCATAAGAATATTTTAAAATATGTGGCATCAGAAAGAACTAAATTGTTTTTGAGATCTGGCGTCAGCCAGAGGCTCTTTAGAATGCTGTAGGGAATGGACAAAAGTGCAAACCGACTCACGGGATAGCCTTACGCTGCATGAAAGTAGTTCCACAGAGATGAGTTTTGGGGATCCTTAGTGGTTGAAAGGCTTTTGTATGTCTATATTTAGTCACTTGGCATATATTTGATCCCTTATCTGCATTACATATTACTCTGTTCATTGTTTTCCCACAAAATATGAGATTAATACGCTCTAAAGTATGGCAGACTGCTATCGTCACTTTACCAAAGCTTGGACTCTGCTGAGAAAATTATACAGTTTAGCTGGTTAGGTGTATATGTGAGACATGCTCTACCATAGCAGCCAACCTGGCTACCATTGTCTCATTATCACCTTTGCAGGCCACTGTTTGCTTTTCTCACAAGAGCAAGCTGTAACATATCTTATAATCTTTTCCTATCTTGTACTCCACCAGTCAACCTGTGGGATATCCAGAAAGTGTAATATATGTCTTGTCTTATCCTAACTTGTGACATAACCATCATCAACCTTGATGTCCAGCCCTTCTCACTCATAACACTAAATCAATCTCTATTTACCCCTAGGTACATGTATGTTCTGTACAAACTAACCTTAATCCCCTAGACTTCATTCCACTGGCCCCTTTTTCCATCGAATTCTCAACAGGTCAGTTTGCAGTTAAAACGCAACACCAACAATACCATGTTAAAGAAGGTATCATATTGCTTTCTTTATGCTGGTTAAATTAACATGGTGGTGATGGTGTTCATCTGGAATCTCGAACTGACGTATTGGAGGAATTATGTATCAAGATAAAGAGCAAAATTCAACTATTTGGTTAAGTCAAGGTTGGATGAGTACTTATTGTAGTGTCTAATTGGACGGAAATTAATTGGGTAACACATGGTTAGCGTAACGTGTGCAACTTCCCTCATTTAGGACTACCATTCATTGTTTCCACAGATCAATTTCACATAAACTACGATAAAAGTAACTCCGAAAATGGAAGTCATTGTGATATAATATTCTATATTTCGGCTTCCATTTTCGGAGTTACTTTTATCCTAGGATTGCCTTTCTTTGGTATGTTCAACTTCATTATGTCGGTACCTTTTAAGAAGGGCCGTTCGCGCCATAAATCCAAACGTTTAATGAATTTAAACGTTTAACCAATCAGATGTCATGAATTTGGTACCAGAAACATTTGGAAGAACTTTCCTGTCCATAAGCAAACGTTTGCTGTTGTAACGTCCAATACTTTAGACGTTTCCTGTCAAAAGACAAACGTTTCCAGTAGTAATATTCTAGACTTTTAAACGTTTCCGGTTTAAGGGAAATCATTACCGGTTGTGATCGTCCAGCCAGATTTTTTTATTGCTGCCGCGTATGTTCAAACCTCAACATCAACACGTGTCCACTGGCAAAACGTTTCTGCTATGTAGTCTGTTTGAACCAATCAAAATAACCCTTACAAATATTCGCGCATATTGTATTCCTCATGCCCACCGTGCATCATGTCCTGCGCAAATTGTCCCGGTGCCAAAGATATTCTCCAAAACCTAATTTATACCGGAAACATTTGCCAGTGGAGATTTGCACGTGTTGGTGTAGATGTTGGAATACACGCGGCCCAAATAAAAAATCTGATTGGACGATCACAACCGGAAAAGTTATCCTTTTAACCGGAAACCTTTAAAAGACCAAATTTTTCTTTTGACAGGAAACGTCTGAAGTCGCGAATTTACAACTGGAAACGTTTGCTTTTTAACATGAAAATGTCAGTTCATAACATCTGATTGGTTGGTTCAAGTTTAAACGTTTAAACTTTTTAAAGCTTTACAATTTTTAAACGTAAGGATGCGTTTATGGCGCGAACGGCCGTTCATATACCTTGTCACAGGATGTAACTTGTGATTGCGTTTTAGCCACATACATTCGTGCCTGGTGCCACCTATGCCTAACTTGAAATTAAATATATAATTGTGCGTTTATTTCCTTACAAACTTATCCCCCAATAACCCAGCTACCAGATCTCATGAAAGCCCATAGGCTCTAGTTTATTAAAGAAGGGGTTTGCGAATTATATTTTGACTGTTTTCATAGATATGAATGAATGAAACACATAAACGGCTTTGAATGGAATGCTATGTCAAAACGTATCAGGCACCTTCATAGTAGAACTTAAATCAGCTCTAGTCTTATGAATAATTAATGAAACATTCTGTAACATCACAAGAGTGCCTACTTGTAACAAAGTATTTAAATTAATCGGAACATAATAAAGGTGGTGGAAAGATATGCTGGCATACTGACAAGAAGTCATATGACCCCACAAGCCAATATTCTGACTGCATATCTAAAACTAAAAGAACCTAAATTTATAGCTGTTCTGATGGACATCTTGAATGACATAACCACATGGCCCCCAGCACCGGTTTGAGCAGTATTACATTGTAAAATACAAGAGGAAGGATGCAACAGACGTATCAATTCATCTGATGGAAAGTGGTGAATTGTGTGATCGTAAAATAGAAGAAACAGCTCAAATGGGGAAAATGTTAGTAGAATGCAAGTTTTATTCAGAACACAATTCTGTGAGGGTCGACATCGAACAGGTGCTTAATTTCACACCTTTAGCTTCCTCATCGAAGCCATTATACCATTACTGCTGTATATTATATTATATTACTTTGAAGATCTCAGTAGTAGGGTCTACGGATATTCGGTAAGGTTTAGCCGGGGGAGGTAACTCTTTTGTGGAGGGAACGTGGAGGAGAGACCGGGGGCGCCACCAGTCCCGTATGACGTCACTTCCGGTCTGGGTGAATCGGGCGTGTGTATTCCTCCGCGGTAATGCGGTCTAGCGGTGATGCGGTCGCGGGAAAAAGCTTCCGCGGAGAAAAAGTAGTCCCCAGACTTCAAATACGCTGCATGGTCCGATTGGGTCGAGTGAGGTATCAAAGTGAAGCATTCGTGAAGGGGCATCCAGTCATGGGTGGGTGTATGTAAAATTAGGATTTTTTCCCGGAACTATAAAAAGCGGAATACGGACTTTACCCCTAAACTAGGGGAAACCCCCTATCAACCCTAGCCAAAAGGGCTAATATCGGTCCCTGGGCTTATCGGGGCCTGCCTGTCAAGTCAATGGGGTGGGTGCATGTAAAATTAGGATTTTTTCCCGAAACTATAAAAAGCGGAATACGGACTTTACCCCTACAATAGGGGTCTGTATTATACAATATAAGGGAAAATGCCTGTATGGGGTATGGGGATGGTCATTTTTTTTCGTGGGCTTTACTATGGGTTGTGGGGTCGCGTTTTCTCTCGTCTCGCCGAGAAAAACACGATGGGAAGGGTCCCGGAGCGAATCGGTGAAATTTTTGGGAAAAGTCACCGAGGTCTGTATATAGGCCTATAGGCTGGCCATGGTGGGTATGGGTTCAACCTGGGAAATTCACACACGTTCATTGTGATATGGGCTGTTTGGATTTGTTTTTCACGTCTCGTCATTTAGAACACGATGGGAAGGGTCCCGGAGCGAAACGGTGAAATTTTTGGAAAAAGTCACCAAGGCCTGGGTAGGCCCATAGGCCTATACTGCATGGCTATGGGTGTATAGGTCCATACAGGGTGGACGTTTTGGGATCTAGGTGGGCCACTGATGGTCCGATGGGGTCGAGAGAGGTATCAATGTGAAGCCTATGTGAGGGGGCAACCGATGGGATGGATGTGGGGTAGGAATATCGTCATTCTGCGCATGCGCAATAGACAAAGGGTATGGAAATAGACGTTTTGGGATCTAGGGGAGCCACTAGTGGGCCGATGGGATCGAGTGAGGTATCAATGTGAAGCCTATGTGAGGGGGCATCTCATGGGGTGAGTACGGGGTTGAAATATCGTCACTCTGCGCATGCGCAATAGACCAAGCGTATGGAAATAGACGTTTTTTGGGATGTAGGTGAGCCCCTAATGAGCCGATGGGATCGAGTGAGGTATCCATGTGAAGCCTATGTGAGGGGGTTAGACTAGGGTGTCGTTTCCATTCTGCTGCGCAGGTCACGTGGGTTGTGACGGTTTTACTAAAACTACCTCCAAACCCAGAAGAGTTCCAATGTTCCCCTTAGACGTTCGGATGTTCAACCTTCGGGGTGTTTCCCGGCCCGGCCCGTCCCGCCGCGGCCGCAGCGCGCGCGCGCGCGCATTACATTGAAAGAACTGAAGCCCAGAACAGGGGGCTTGTAAACTTGAGCCCAGAACAGGGGGCTTGAACATTGAAAGAACTTAAGCCCAGAACGGGGCTTGTAATGATGGGCGGCCAAATATACCACAGGCTTCCTGTATTGTACCATATATGTCCTGTATTATACATTATATGTTCTGTATTATACATTATATGTTCTGTATTATACAATCGGATAGCGGTTGAATAACAACAAGTTCAGCAATGTTTATATAGTTTATTATCCCCAATGTTACATCATACCCAGGCTGGGGGAGCCGCCCTGGGTATGTTTAGTATGTTCACAGCAAAACAAATTGAAATATCAAACACCATGTTTTATTATTTAACGCACCGTCACATTAGGTACAAGTGTTTACTGAGCTCAAGTCAACGATCAGCATGTAGACATAGAGAGTATGTGCGGCATGTTATGGTATTCATCAGTGCACGGGTGACGCATTCAACAGATGGCGGTGGTCGGTCAGCTTGGTAAGGAAATACGTGACATTGGTTACCCTCTCTACCACCCATTGTATGTTGGGGCGTTGACGATGTGCCCATCTCAAGGCATCCACGGTGTCCAGTATCTCCAGCATCGTCTCTAGTGACCTCCGGTTAATGATGGTGAACGGCTGGTCAGACACAGAGATATTATTGCCGGGATAATAATACCGTAACTGGTCCGTCTTTTTGTGACGTAAGATGTACCCGAAAGCGACATTCAATTTGAAGGCCGTAGTTTGATCTTTGAAGATGGCTTCCACGTAGCTGCGTAGACGGGTGTGGTTGGTCAGTGGGAAATTGTAAATATCTTGAATAGGGCCATGAGGGTGGAAACAGTGCCGTGTCATGGACCAATGGCGCCGATCGATGTCACTCACTGGATGGTTGTCCTGTAAGAGATCGTCCAGAAAATGTTCGATGTTGTCAGGCGTATGACTCGAAACCGTAACGCTGGGGTCCGGCTGGATATCCAGGCTCTTCTGAACTGTGGGTATAGGCGGGCTCTCCTTCATCGCATCACCAGTGGCGTTCGTCTTCCCGGGCTTATCTTCACTGGGTCTGACCTTCCGCGGCTCCTCTTCAGTAGGAAGTTGTCGCTCATGCCATGGTACCGGGGCATGAATCAAACGTTGGTGTTGCAGCAACTGACTGCGTCGTTTGAAGAGTTGACCACAATCCTCGCATGGACGCTTGGGTGGCCCATGAATTGAACGTTCGTGGCGCAGTAAAGCATCTTCCCGATTAAATGACCGTGCGCAGGTTATATAAGTATAGTCCATCGTTGTGGGTGGAGGCCTCGTGGCGTCGTAAATTATCTAGACGAGTAAACTGTTTCTGGCAAGTTGTGCAAGTGAACATCTTGGTGGTTGACAGAGTGTCTGATGAAACGGCCAGGACACTAAAATTTCCCCCTTTTATACGTTTTTTCGTGACATTCGGGTGTTTTCGGTATTCTCCGTGTGTCTTTTCGGTATTCTCCGGGTCTTTTCGTTCACCTCCGGCACTCTCCGGTGATCACATTCGGGTGTTTTCGGTCACCTCCGTGTGTCTTCGGTCACCTCCGGGTCTTTTCAGTCAGCTCCGGCACTCTCCGATGGGAAGATGGCGGATACGTTGACCGGAAAGACCCGAAGGTGACCGCCATTGTGGGAAAACCCCACAGACAGGTTAGTACATGCATTCCTATGATGTTCACAGGTTACGCCCATTCACGAAGGGCCGTCACAGGGCGTAGTAGAAAAAAGCGCATTTCTAACCTTATTGACCATATGGCGCAAGCGAGTATAACAAGTGCCACGCACAGTGTATAAAATCCTACCCAACAGGTACACTATAAAGCCACCTCTCTCACCGTTCGCTTTTCATTCCCCACCATGGCAGCGAGCGGAACAGAGCTTGCGTTATTCCAACTGACGTCCGACGTCTACCTCATCGTCAATGACGATCACCTGGAGCTGGTCCAAGACGCACCGCAGAAGGTGAAGATTTTGTTATCGCTATCAGGCTGGACTCTATTGACACGATTGTTACAGGGAAAAGAGCCCGAAAGGGATTTCATGCACGTGGAAGTCGGTGTGCACATACGCACTGCTAGAGAGGATTCCCTTTTTCCCCGGTTGGAACAGAGTGGAGGTACCTATATCACACTCTGTCCACCCTTATGGATGGCACTGAAAGATGTACTCCCCGAGGTGGATGACTTACTACACCCCGAGGTGAAAGAAGGGACCGTGGCTACCCGGAAGCTTACACCTGGCTGCACCCTATTGTTGTACCCCAAACGAGTGGACCTCATCGATAGCGGACTTAGGTGTTGGTGTACGACTGAACCCAAATCGCACGTCTCTTTGTGACCGGAAGGATGGACTACCTTGAAACGGGTGTTGTTGGGTGACCTGCACGGTGATAGCATTCACCTGTGTGACGACATCTACATTTTCTGCGGTCCCTTTTCCACTCGACTCCTCTGTCTGAACGACGGTGGTTTTACCCTGGACCCGGATCTATGGACGACTTTGGAACAAGTAGTCCCCATTGTCGATAAGGTACTATCTCTATAGGAGCCACATAACCAATCAGAATAGTACGTATCACGGACTACACCCGACGTCTAGGCGCACATGTGTGACCTGGTCTATAAAACACGTCCCTCTGGATCCCACACCTTCATTTCTACGGTTGCAGAGCCATGACGGAGATCCAGCCCTATGCGACTCGCATTTTACAGCATGCCACCGTGGTTAATTCACTCACGGGTTACCGAGCAGTGGTCCGGTCCATGTTTGCAGATGGTGACGACAACGAGGGGCGACGCCAGATCCTGAACGAGTTCACAGAAGCGGTCCTCGACAGAGTGCACTCGATGGAGAGGTGTGCCATCACTCACCACTACTGGACTATGACAGCCATCCTTGATGCTCGGGCTATGGACCACGAGCGCTCACGCCGGAACCAGCGACGGCTGGTTGGCCTAGTCATGGTCTGTGCCCTATTGACCCTGGCGCTGTGGCATTGACAGTGGGACCTGACTATAAATACGAGGGTCAGACAGAGTGTGTGTCATTCACCGTTCGTCATTGGATCAAGCATGTCACCAGTCCTACGAGCCATCCTTCCCCTTACACCCCGGGTAGGGTTACACGTCTATGAAGATAAAGTCACCCTCGTGGAAGACCGTGGAGATGTTTGCTGGTCGCCCGCTGAGACCGTATCGAATACGGTTACGCTACACCGTGACGGCTGGACCAAATTTAAACGGGTGTTGAGCGGCGAGCTCGATGGACACCTCATCCACATAGACAATGCCATCTACGTATACCGTGGACCCTTCTTCCCACGCCTGGGCCGCTACCAAGACCCTACGCGAAGCTTCACCCTAGACCCCGATCTGTGGACAGCCTTCGAGAAAGTGGTGCCTATCGTGGACCAGCTGTTTACACCGGACGAGCGGTCATCAGACGAGTTGGAGTGGGCTCGTGCCCTGAGAGAAGCGGCGGCAGAACCCAATGAACAAATGTCTAGCCATGAACCAGACGACGATGCCATTGATTACCCGGCTAAACTCAGTCAGCCCAGTGACATGACCACCCGATCCTTTGATCTCAAGGGGTTCTCCCAATAAATACGAGAGACAGTCAAATCTGGTACCATTCACGTACTGACCATGGCGGAGGCAGTACGGGCGTATCTCAGCTTGACCCCCGAGGTTTTCCTGCACGTGTATGCGGATAAGGTCGATATCATGGAGGAGGTAGGAGACATCTGTGATGCGGACCCTACACAACCGTGCCCGGCCCACATTCGTCTGTCCCGGGAGGGCTGGACCAAATTCAAACGGGTGTTGTCTGGTGAACTGGACGGCGACCTCATCCACTTGTCACGATGTGTACAGCTCAATTGGCTCGGCTAGATGGAGGTACAGTGCATTTTACCCTTCATCCTGATCTATGGTCTGCATTGGAAGATGCCGTGGTAGATGTGGATCAAGTGCTTATCAAGCGGTCACCAGACGAGTTGGACTGGTCATTTACCATGGACACTGTGGAAGCCAACGAAGAAAATCAGAAAGAAACTCCGGCCCAAGATACGGTGGAGCAGATTTTGAAAACGGAACGTCGACGTGGCAAACTGTTTCATTTCGTGAAATGGCAAGGCTGGCCCAGTTCCTTCAATTCCTGGGTCGCTGCCAACCAGGTGAAACGACTATAAAGCCAGACACCACTACCGTCATCCTTCATTCCACGTCCGACCACGGTGCTATGGACAAACAGCAGCTGCCTCTGAACACAGCGTCTCCCAAAACGCGCAAAGCGCAAGTGGGCTTTGTGGTGATATTGCTAACCCTGCTGAGTGTGTTGTACGGAGGTGTATTTTACGACGTAGCCTATGTCAGCACGTTACTTAACCAACTGAGAACACCAGCCACCAGTGAAACCGGTCTACAGGTAGCACCAGTCAACCCCGTATCGAGCCCAGTCACCACCACACCCCGTGTACAAGCCACGTCGAGCTCCACACCAAGCTCCACACCTACACCAAGAACACCCACTACGTCTGAAGACCCACCGGATTTCATCCCTCACAGTGAACAGACAACGACGACCGACGTTGTACCCACCACCATCATCACTCGCAGTGAACAGACAACGACGACCGACGTTGTACCCACCACCACCACTCCAGTTCACTCGTACGAAATTTACAAGAGCGGGTTACCACGACAGCGCATACAGCTCGAATCATGGACCCTCGGTGGCAGCATCCCTTCACTTGCGTCATCGCAGGACCGACGGGCTCCGGCAAAACGCACTTCGTCAGGAAGCTCCTTCAACACACCGACAGCATGATCACACCCATTGCCCGAGTCGTGTGGTGTTACGGAGAATGGCAGGAAGCGTATGCAGCAATGCCCCACATCACGTTCGTGGTAGGCCTACCCAACCTGGCCGATTTGGAACCCGACACCTTGGTGGTTCTGGATGATCTCATGGCGGAGACGGATGCGCGGGTCACCCAACTCTTTACCAAAGGCAGCCACCATCGACGGCTCAGCATCATCTACATTGTGCAGAATCTGTTCAGTAAAAACAAAAAACATAGGAACATCAGCTTAAATGCCCACTACCTGGTGGTCTTCAAAAACCCGAGAGATACCACTCAACTGCTGCACCTGGCGAGACAGATGTATCCCGGCCACACACCGTTTGCTTTGGAAGCCTTTAAAGATGCGACAACCACTCAGCATGGGTATATGCTCTTCGACCGCAAGCAAGCCACCCCCGACCACCTTCGACTACGGACCGGCATCTTTCCTGGAGAGGCCCACCACGTGAACTTGCAAAAATAATGTAAACACACCCACAGTGGCTCCCCCAGCTGGAGTGTGTGTTTGATGATGGGGATAATAAAAAGAATGAATACCACAGCATGGTTGACTTTGTCTCTGTTCTCTGAGGTGGATAAAAAGGGCAGAGTTGTGGGTTCTGCATTAGTTGTACATGATGTCTGCGCGAGTACGGAAGCACGCCCCGACGCTCCGTGTATTGAAGACGGCCCCACCCGAGTTGGTCCGAACCATTGTACGCGGTGCGGACCCTGACCTTGTACACTGTCTGTGCGAGATCGGGTACAACCTGTTAAAAGGCAACGTACCACTGACTCCGGCTCAGAAGACCAAGTTGGCCAAGCATAAGACACGTCTCCGAACCTTAGTCCAGAAGCGGGTCCCTCAAACACAAAAGAAAAAGGTGTTACAGGAAGGCGGCTTTCTCGGGGCCATCTTAGCACCATTGGCCGCTTCCGTGTTGGGCCCAGTATTGGGTGGACTCTTCGGCCGACAATGAACCACACGAAAAAAATGGTCCTCGTAGAACCACGGTTCCTTCAAAACCTCCAATCGCCCTACCCTGTCCCACCTACGGTGAAGACCATAAACACCCTCGATGGAGAGATGCAACAGATCTTACAGAGACCGGGGTTAAGCGACAGTAAGAAAGTACAACGGTACAATGAGACGCTTCACCGGTACATGACGTTCATGGACCAATACAAAACCTCCTCTATCCCACCACCACCGCCACCACCACGTGACACACCGCCGACCTCAGCACCGCTCCAACAGCCGCCATTACCAGGGGTAGCACCCACAGCCCCACAGTGGGTGGAAGACGAAGTGCTGAAGAGTGTACCTGCATCGTTCAAGAAACAAGCTGGCCTGGTATTACAACGGATGAAACAGAATCCTAACATGACTTGGAATGATAAAGGCGAACTCCTGGTACAGAATCAGGTGGTCCCCGACACCCACATGACGGATTTAGTGAATGACCTGATGCGTAAACGCAGGTCGCACACGGATCCTCGAGGATGGGAGGTCTTCGCTCAAGGCTTGAAAGACATGCATGTACCACAGGAATTGGTGGGGAACCCCCACCGCTGGGCCTTTATGCAGCGTGACTCACCGAGTCCTGCACCACGACAGACACCACAACCTTGGGAATCCGAATGGGAACCGGAGTCACCCCCCAAAACACCACCACCACAACGGGCACCTTCTTTTCAGACCTTTAAAAAAACACCCTTGATCAGGACACCCCACATCTCCAGAGCCGTCAACCGCCCAAGGCCTGAAACACCTATTAAAACCAACAGCAGCAGCAGGACAGCTCAGTCGCCATGTTTTACCTCACCCTACCCAGTAACAGTTCGCTGGATATGTTTCCTGACAACACCGTGGCCAAGTACGTGACCCAGTTACCGCAACCGTTGCATTTACCTGGACGATGGGAATGTGGCCTCGTGGATATCCAATACCCTTACTCGTGGTACAACGTGCGAGCCAATGAAGTGTGGTACGAGGTGACCTACGAAGGAAAAGACACCCGACGGTGTCTCACCCTCCCCGAAGGCCAATACGATACCCCTAAGGAGTTCATGGGTGGGCTGTCAAGACTGTTGCATTATAAGGCTCTACGGGAGGTCACGAATACTTCAAAACCCATCAAATCCTTTCCCTTCAAGAATCACGTGGACTTCGATTACAACGCACACAACGACAAGGCACAGCTTATCGTCACCGCCAACGCGATTGTCGTACTGAGTCCTATCCTACAACAAATGCTGGGTTTCGATCTACAGACGTTCGCTGGTCCCACCGCCCACCAAAGCGAGATCCCGATGGATATGAAGTCGGGTATGTACGGACTCTACGTCTACTCGGACGTGGTGGACAACCACATCGTGGGCGATATCAACACACCTCTGTTACGGGTGGTCCCCATTAAAAAGACGTATGGAGATCAAGTCACCCACAGTTTCACCCACATGCTCTACTTGCCCGTACGACAAACCGACATCAACACTATCACGGTGGATATAAGAGATGACACGGGACGACCGGTGGCATTCGAACGCGGGAAAGTGGTCCTGACACTTCATTTTCGACAAGCACATGCTCCCCACTTTGCATAATGAAGGTGCCTTACTATATGGACTATTATGCCCAACAGGCCGGGGGTGGCTTTCCGGTCTTTAGCGGTGCACGCATGCAACGAGGACATGGGCTGGGAAACATACTCGGCAGCATCGTCAAAACGTTCCTGCCCTTGGTGACGCGCGGGGTGAAAGCAATCGGCAAACAAGCGGTACGCAGTGGACTGCAAGTGGCCGGTGATGTCTTGAGGGTACGGCACCCAAAGAATCCTTGAAACGGCGGGCCAAAGAAGCGGGAGGCGTCTTGGTGGCCAACGCACCGTAGGTAATAAAAGAGCTGCCCCACCGAGACCACGCACCAGTCGACGACCGACCCAGCGACGACGCACATCGAAGACCCAGGATATCTTTTCTTAAACATGTCCTTGATCCACGCCGAGTCCTGCCCCTCCACCAACAGTGAATTTGATTTGTGGATTATGGATGGAGCATCTCCCGCTCTCCAGCATCAACGAAACAGGGCCCATCGAGTTCACCATCAGTAATGCGGATACGGCCTATGTGGATTTAGCCCATACATACTTGTATGTGAAAGCCAAGGTGGTCAATGGGGCTGGCACCAGAATCATCCAAGCTGCAACGGTGGGCCCGACGAATCTCTGGCTGCACTCGATGTTTCAACAGGTGGATATTTTTTCTCAGCGACAAACTCATCAGTGACTCGACCAACACGTACCCCTATCGAGCCTACATCGAGACACTGTTGTCGTATGGCCGAGAGGCTAAAAAATCTCAGCTGACAGCCGCTTTATTCTACCAGGACACACCCGAGCACATGGACACGGTGGACAATGTGGGATATAACAAACGGAAGGCTTTCACTGCGAACAGTGCCTCGGTGGATCTCATGGGTCGACTGCACGCAGACATGTTCATGCAAGACCGGTACCTCTTGAACAAGATCCCCATCAAAATCCGACTGATACGGGCGCCTCCGACCTTCGCCTTGATGGCCACTGACGTAGAGGAGCATGCAGCTGACTATAAGATTGTCATCCAAGACGCAGTCCTGTATGTTCGAAAAGTGAAACCGAATCCAGCCGTTCAATTGGGACACATGAAAGCCTTGGAAACAAAACCAGCCCAGTACCCTATCCGACGTGTGCAAACCAAAGTGTTCTCTGTGCCCTGCTGGAAATATGGGCGCCAACAAAGAAAACCTGTTCCTGGGGGAACTACCCAAGCGATTGATCCTGGCCTGTGTGGAAAATACCAGTTTCAGTGGAGCCTACCCAGAGAATCCGTTTGACTTTAAACAGTTCGGCATCAATTTTGTGGCCCTGCATGTGGATGGACAACAGGTGCCAGCCACGGCCTTAACCCGAACTTTGGGCGCAGGAATTTCATTCGAGCCTATCAGAGCCTGTTTACAGCCACCGGTCAAATCAACCAGGACGAAGGGAATTTGATCAGTCGGGAGGACTACGGGAACGGATACACGTTGTTCTGTTTCGATCTGACCCCCACCTTAGAGAACGACCATCAGCTGGCCCTGGGCAAGCAAAGCAATTTACGGTTGGAAATCCACTTTGCACGAGCCCTCGCGACCACCGTCAATGTGATCTGCTACGCCGAGTTTGACAACATCATTCAAGTGGACAAGGCGCGCAACGTCCTGTGTGACTTTTCCACCTAGCATGGATACAGACCAGATAACCACCGTGCTGGAGAATGACCCAGGGACACGTATGGTTTTTCAAGGGGTGTTCGCCTGAGATGTGTTTCCATTAGACCGTATGTATCCTGCTGCTTACGTTCTCAACACGGACCCGATGGATCGGCCCGGTGAACATTGGGTGGCCGTGTACTTGACAGAACAGCAGGGCGAATACTTTGACCCGTACGGCCTGCCACCCCTCCATCCCGATTTAACAGACTTCATGGATCAAGGCACAGAGACCTGGTGTTGGAACAGTCAAACGTTGCAAAGCCTGACCAGTAGCGTGTGCGGACAATATTGCTTGTTTTACCTGTACCATCGATGCCGGGGAAGACCCTTATCTACCATCGTACAGATGTTTGACGAGTACCCCAAGGCCGAGGACCGCGATGTACTCGTATATGACTGGGCCGCCCACCATTTCAATGTACAAGCTCCGTTCTGGGCTTAAGTTGTTTCAATGTACACACGCCCGCTGTTCTGGGCTTAAGTTTACAAGCCCCCTGTTCTGGGCTTCAGTTCTTTCAATGTACAAGCCCCCTGTTCTGGGCTTCAGTTCTTTCAATGTACAAGCCCCTTGTTCTGGGCTTCAGTTTTCACGTGGTTGTTCTCACGTTGTTGTTGTTACTGAATAAAAAACAAAATGAGATCTCACCAAAAAAC
This sequence comes from Hanleya hanleyi, assembly GCA_036873755.1. NCBI lineage: Eukaryota > Metazoa > Mollusca > Polyplacophora > Lepidopleurida > Hanleyidae > Hanleya > Hanleya hanleyi. The sequence goes on along the minus strand of JAVTVY010036098.1, from coordinate 129,201 downwards.
CCTGTCTTGTGTGTTTTCTATATGAGCATGTCCATGAATAGCCAATCAGTGGCCTAGAATGGAGCCAAAGGTAACCCATCCATGTCCAGAAAACATTACCCGGGTGTACAAGGAACCCGGATGTAGGCGCGGACGTAGGCGAAAGCATCCCAGTACCCGGATGTAGGCGCAGACGTGTACCTAGTACCCGTCCATTGGTTCTTTTATCGATCGCTCATTGGCTCTTTTTCTCGGCCGCTGATTGGTCCAAATGGAACTGCCCATCCTTCCCACGTTAATTTACAATCCCCTTTTTGGGGGTTCAAGCTCTGACTATCGATGCCGCAACATTGTCTCCTCCGAACCTTGCCGAAAGGGAGACCTTGGACCTTTTGATCCGAACGTCTAAGGGGAACATTGGAACTCTTCTGGGTTTGGAGGTAGTTTTAGTAAAACCGTCACAACCCACGTGACCTGCGCAGCAGAATGGAAACGACACCCTAGTCTAACCCCCTCACATAGGCTTCACATGGATACCTCACTCGATCCCATCGGCTCATCAGGGGCTCACCTACATCCCAAAAAACGTCTATTTCCATACCCTTGGTCTATTGCGCATGCGCAGAGTGACGATATTTCAACCCCGCACTCACCCCATGAGATGCCCCCTCACATAGGCTTCACATTGATACCTCACTCGATCCTAGTGGCTCCCCTAGATCCCAAAACGTCTATTTCCATAAACTCTGTCTATTGCGCATGCGCAGAATGACGATATTCCTACCCCACATCCATCCCATCGGTTGCCCCCTCACATAGGCTTCACATTGATATCTCACTCGACCCCATCGGACCATTAGTGGCCCACCTAGATCCCAAAACGTCCACCCCGTATGGACCTATACACCCATAGCCATGCAGTATAGGCCTCGGTGACTTTTTCCAAAAATTTCACCGTTTCGCTCCGGGACCCTTCCCATCGTGTTCTAAATGACGAGCCGTGAAAAACAAATCCAAACAGCCCATATCTCAATGAACGTGTGTGAATTTCCCAGGTTGAACCCATACCCACCATGGCCAGCCTATAGGCCTATATACAGACCTCGGTGACTTTAACCAAAAATTTCACCGATTCGCTCCGGGACCCTTCCCATCGTGTTTTTCTCGGCGAGACGAGAAAAACGCGACCCCACAACCCATAGAAAAGCCCACGAAAAAAAATGACCATCCCCATACCCCATACAGGCATTTTCCCTTATATTGTATAATACAGACCCCTATTGTAGGGGTAAAGTCCGTGTTCCGCTTTTTATAGTTTCGGAAAAAATCCTAATTTTACATGCACCCACCCCATTGACTTGATAGGCAGGCCCCGATAAGCCCGGGGACCGATATTAGCCCTTTTGGCTAGGGTTGATAGGGGTTTTCCCCTAGTTTAGGGGTAAAGTCCGTATTCCGCTTTTTATAGTTCGGGGAAAAAAACCTAATTTTACATACACCCACCCATGACTGGATGCCCCTTCACGAATGCTTCACTTTGATACCTCACTCGACCCAATCGGACCATGCAGCGTATTTGAAGTCTGGGGACTACTTTTTCTCCGCGGAAGCTTTTTCCCGCGACCGCATCACCGCCAGACCGCATTACCGCGGAGGAATACACACGCCCGATTCACCCAGACCGGAAGTGACGTCATACGGGACTGGTGGCGCCCCCTGTCTCTCCACGTTCCCTCCACAAAAGAGTTACCTCCCCCGGCTAAACCTTACCGAATATCCGTAGAGCCTACTACTGATCTCAACACTTGGGTGATTATATTTCACAGGGCATTGAGATGGGCGTTAAGGCGTAATGACGGGCGTTGACGGGCATCACTGCATTTCGATGAATTAGTAGCAATTCCATGGAAAATCTAGAAAATCAGAGCTTCTGAGCTGTTTCACCAGGGCATTGAAGCATTAAGCAGGGGCGTTAGCAGCCGTTACTGTCCATAAAAGCAGGCGTATCCTAAAGTCGTACACAGCCGAAGATCGTACAATGACGGTTTCTGATTGGACAAGAGTCTACGAGAATGGTAAACATACCCAACGCGGCTTTCCCAGCGTGGGTATGATGTACTGGAGGAGATATGGCCATACAGCAAGAGAAAGGGAATCCCCCCCCCCCCCGGTCCTAGGTGGATTGTCCCCCTCCCCCCTATTTGTACCAATAGTTGACCCCAAAACATCCATGATTCTCCATGGTTTAGGTGTAAAGTGCGTGTTTATCTTTTTATATTTTGGGACAAATCCTAATCCTAACCCTGCAGCTGCCACCATACCCGTTTCCCTGGATTTTCCCCATGGTTTAGACATAAAGTCCGTGTTCTGCTTTTTATATGTTCAAACCCAATCATAAATTTACATACACCCACTAACCCACCCTGCCTCTCTCGGGAGGGCCCGATCTGCTGGAAAGCAATATTAGCCCCTCTAGGCCTGATTGACAAGGGTTTTCCCTATTTTAGGTGTAAAGTCCGTGTTTCCAGATTTTATATGTTGAAACCTTATCCTAATTTTACAAGCACCCACCCATAACTTGATCGCCGAAGAGGAGTGCTTCACTTTGACACCTCCCACGACCAATTTGGATCAATAGTGGCCCACCTCGACCCCAAAATGTCCATTCCCATACACTTTTTCTACTGCGCATGGACAGTGACGTCAGTTCCACGTCGCACCCATCCAGTCGAATACCCCCCCTCACGAGTGCTTCATGATGACACCTCACTCGACTCAATCAGACCACTATGGGCCCACCCAGATCCCAAAACGTTGTACCATGCAAAATTATATGAAACTATCTAATGCATTCATATCACGGAAGACAACATGATGAGATTTGCTGGTCCGCGATGACGGTCATGCTCTGTCGATCATCTTGGACTAACGTAGCCTAACGAACATTGTGTGGCCGCCATTTTGAAAATAGCCATGTTTGTTTACAATTTGCGGAGACATACTGGACACGACACGCTCGACCCTGTGGTCGCGCTGATTTATCATACGACTCCTGCCCATTAGGGGCTCCCCTAGATCCCAAAACGTCTATTTCCATACCATTTGTCTACTGCGCATGCGCAACATGACGATATTCCAACCCCACACCCACCCCGTCGGATGCCCCCTCACATAGGCTTCAGATTGATACCTCACTCGACCCCATCGGACCATTAGGGGCTCCCCTAGATACCAAAACGTCTATTTCCATACCCTTTGTCTACCGCGCATGCGCAGAATGACGATATTTCAACCCCACACCCAGCCCATCAGATGCCCCTTCACGAATGCTTCAAATTGATACCTCATACGACCCAATCGGACCAGCCATACCCCATACAGGCATTTTCCCGTATAGATTTAATATGCAAATGTTCGAATCAGGGAAGATAACCCGGAATTTGCCAAAAATCACAAAAGTGCTCCCCATTGGAACTCTTCTGTGTTGGAGGTAGTTTTTGGTCTCTTGAGAAACAACGCCCCGTGTCGGATGCAAGAGATACCTCCCCCGGCAAAAGTTGACCTTTTTTTACATGCTCTATACTACTTAGACAGTCTGGTAATAAGACTGGACTGGTGGGATGGTTACCATTTTATTGAAGTTGGGTGCTTTTAGGGAGCAGTGTTCTTTTGTACATTGCATGTTACGGATTTTGACACATGTGATATAAAATGGATAAATCACGTCTTTGTCTCGTATTTTGGTAATTGTTGGCAGCGCGGGAACGGCGGTTGCCTGGGATAGGGAAGGGTTATAGAAGGGCGAACTAAGATCTTCGCCAAAAAGAAAACGAGGAGGGGTGTTGTAGAGGTAGCTGTACGCTCGGAACTGCTAGCCCTGGTATGGCGAAATAAATCGTACATGCAAGGAAATTGCCTCATCCGGGCTAGTTCCGAATTAGAACTTCCCCAAACCGGTTGTATTCGTGGGGATGGGCAACATCCTCCAGTCGGTTTGAAACAATGCCAACACAAACTGCATCCTGATTCTCTCACAAGAAACTATATCTTGTCGAATAATCAGAATAAATAAGCCTACATGTGTAATTGATCAATGTTATTCGACTGATGGATATACAATTATTCAAAATACATTCATAACACATTCAATACATGCAGAACTGCGCATGGTTGGTAACGACAGCCATATTAGATAAATGGTCCAAACAATACAGATTGTACACTTGTTCTGGGACGTGTTGGCATGAGGTACGGGGTCGCATTGTGTGTGAGAGAGGGAACATTCTCCTAGTCCTCATCCGCAGCAATACACTTGCGATTTTCTCAAATTTGATCACGCAAAGCTATGAACACACATGAATTAGGTCCCAATGACAATCCGCGCAATATGTAGTAGGCTGAGATTCAACAGTGAGTAACTGCATGTGTCGACGACGCTTTGACAGTCACACTATATGTTGACAACGCTACCTGCGGTAACATACATTATTATGTCTCCCCCAACTATGTTGGGGGGAGACATCTAGTGTTTGTGCTGTCTGTCTGTCTGTCCGTCTGGATGTCTGGATGGATGTCTGTCCGTCCCCTTGCCTTGTCTGCAAGATATCTTGAGAACTACTGGATGGAATTTCACCAAACTTGGATGGAAGCTTCATTGGGATAGCCCCCTCATTTGATTAGGTTTTGGTGTATGTGCGGGCATTCATCCGTGTCCGGTGTCCGTCCGTCCGTCCATCTACTTGTACATGTATATACAGGCCTTGTCTGCAAGATATCTTGAGAACTACTGGACGGAATTTCACCCCACTTGGATGGAAGCTTTAGTGGGATAGCCCCCTCATTTGATTAGATTTTGGTGTGTGTGCGTGCATTCATCCATGTCCGGTGTCCGTCCGTCCGTCCATCTACTTGTACATGTATATACAGGGCTTGTCTGCAAGATATCTGGAGAACTACTGGATGGAATTTCACCAAACTTGGATGGAAGCTTCATTGGGATAGCCCCCTCATTTGATTAGGTTTTGGTGTATGTGGGTTCATTCATCCGTGTCCGGTGTCCGTCCGTCCGTCCATCTACTTATACATGTATATACAGGGCTTGTCTGCAAGATATCTGGAGAACTACTAGATGGAATTTCACCAAACTTGGATGAAAGCTTCATTGGGATAGCCCCCTCATTTGACTAGGTTTTGGTTTGTGTGCATGCGTTCATCCGTGGCCGGTGTCCGTCTGTCCGTCCATCTACTTGTACATGTATATACAGGCCTTGTCTGCAAGATATCTTGAGAACTACTGAACGGAATTTCACCACACTTGGATGGAAGCTTCAGTGGGATAGCCCCCCTCATTTGATTATGTTTTGGTGTGTGTGCGTGCATTCGTCCATGTCCGGTGTCTGTCCGTCCGTCCATCTACTTGTACATGTATATACAGGGCTTGTCTGCAAGATATCTGGAGAACTACTGGACAGAATGTCACCAAACTTGGATGGAAGCTTCATTGGGATAGCCCCTTCATTTGATTAGGTTTTGGTGTATGTGCGTGCATTCATCCGTGTCCGGTGTCCGTCTGTCCATCCATCTACTTGTACATGTATGTACAGGCCTTGTCTGCAAGATATCTTGAGAACTACTGGACGGAATCTCACTCCCCTTGGATAGAAGCTACATGTATAGTGGGATAGCCCCCTCATTTGATTAGGTTTTGGTGTGTGTGCGTGCATTCATCCATGTCCGGTGTCCGCCCGTCCGTCTACTTGTACATGTATATACAGGGCTTGTCTGCAAGATATCTGGAGAACTACTGAACAGAATTTCACCAAACTTGGATGGAAGCTTCATTAGGATAGCCCCCTCATTTGACTAGGTTTTGGTGTGTGTGCCTGCATTCGTCCGGTGTCCGCCCGTCTGTCCATCTGCTTGTACATGTATATACAGGCTTTGTCTGCAAGATACCTTGAGAACTATTGGATGGAATTTCACCAAACTTGGATGGAAGCTTCATTGGGATAGCCCCCGCATTTGATCAGATTTTAGTGTATGTGTGCATGCATTCATCCGTGTCCGATGTCCGTCCAACCGTTCATCTACTTGTACATGTATATACAATGAAAATCGCTTCTTTGTAATTAATATTTTTAGATACGCAGCTTTGTTTAAGATACTTATTGCTACATTCATTTTATAGCACTTTCCCTTAAATTATGTGCCCATTCAAGGCAAGGTGGGAGGTTGGGGGAGACGTATATTTTTGCCCAAAAAACCAACCAGCATAGGCTTCATGCCGGAGCGGCAACTCAAGGGTCAAAGCGGAACCTCTAGTTATACATCACTGTGTATTCGTTTATTTTAATTGGTTGAAACGCCATCACGTGATATTCCGCAATTCTCGATGTCTTATGGAAAAAGAGTTCGTTAATGTGATGTCTCCCGATCTCGCGCCGATATCACACGATCACGCGCTGACGTCACACGGTCTCGCGCAGTTATCGCCCGTGACTCTTTCGTGGCATGAGTTATCTAGGTTTGAGGAAGGGTTGATGGGTTTTGTGCACAGTGACTTGAGTAGCAGGGGGTGTCTTCGTCGATGTTGTTGTTGTTGTGATTATATATATAATTTTTTTTGCAAGAATATATTTATTTCCCACCTTTTCATACACCACAATGACAGTAGATGTCATAAAAATGCTTTATATACGCCCTAAATCGATCTACATACCCCTCCTCTACTAGATCTCCATCTCTAATAACAAGTGTGGTTACTTAATGTTAAAGCCGTATACCGACTTTCGCCACGAATCCCGGTACAGGGGGTAATTCGGGTGTCTGCAGACAACCAACAGTAAATGGATGAGCAGACGTGAACTATGGTGAAAACTAAACGGGCGTGGAGAATTCCATGAGGTAAGTTCTCCTGCATTCGAAGCTTTTCGGCCTCGATTTCAAAAGTCTTCGGAAGTCTTTTATCAGTTACTGGAAACCAGCCATATCGTGGAGAATGTATTGTGTACCGGGATTCGTGGCGAATTCTTTAACATAGAAGTAACCACACTTGTTATTAGAGATGGAGATCTAGTAGAGGAGGGGTATGTAGATCGATTTAGGGCGTATATAAAGCATTTTTATGACATCTACTGTCATTGTGGTGTATGAAAAGGTGGGAAATAAATATATTCTTGCAAAAAAAATTATATATATAATCACAACAACAACAACATCGACACGAAGACACCCCCTGCTACTCAAGTCACTGTGGTTTTGTGACCTGCCTGTGAAATGGGGCAGGTCACAAAACCCGATCAACCCTCACTCAAACCTAGATAGCGATTTTGTCACCAAATAATGGATTCGTTCTCATATCAGTCGTATATTCTCGAATTGAAAGACAATCATCATTGGAAGAAAGCTGAAAAAGCCCAGGCGTAGAGTCCGACAGATGTCTTTGTTGACATTTTCGCGATCTGTAGCAGATGAATTTCCGTAGCCGCGTTTTGATCGATAGTCAAGGGCAACAGGTTACAAACTTTTTCAAACCCGTGCGTGTGTTATTTCCAACCCGTTTGTCGTGATATGGCTATTTCAATCCGTGTAATCGACCAATGAGCGAATGAATTGATACGGGGTTCGGTGACAATGTCGTCTGTTGTGCTGTCATTCCGCTGTAATCACGATGGCGTGTACAGACGGAAAGCGTTTTACGTTACCTTGGTTTTTCTCTTCACATTGTATTGTTTATGGATGTGAGGTGTGATATCACGATTTATCAGCTCGAGAAGGTGATGTTCAACTCCGCACTTGTTGAACATCACCTTCGAGAGCTGACAAATCGTGATATCACACCTCACAGCAGGCAATATCTGTATAATATTGCAGGATGATATTGAATGGATTTCAACGGAAGAGATCGCCTACTGCGCATCCTAGTAACTCATTTATTTTGTGTCTATAGTACATCTAAATGTTCAAAAATATTCTAAAATATATCACAATAGAAATAAATCAGCTATGAAGTCACACTAATCATCTAATTGGCTGCTGTTTGGAAGTTAAATCACGACATTCAGAAAACTATGTTCATTTACAGAAACATGACCATGGAAATCACTAGGATGGCATGGAGACACTTCTTTATTTCCACAAGATTTTGGGCAGAATGTTTTGCTCCAGATAGATTTGCATTTCAGATAAAGTAATCACTGATAACAAGAATTTAAATTAAGATGTGCATTTTTATATTATGGTGTCACACTCATGTCATGTCGGTATCAAATGAGATAATGATGCCAGTCTTTGTCTTTCCATGGACCAACGGTTTTCTACATTTCATAACTACATCTCCATTGCAAATATTGCCTTATTGCTTAAGATTTGAATCCTATATTTTACGATGAGCACCTAAAACAGGTTTTCTTGGAGACAAAATATAAACTCTGATCATCAGTAATACAAGTCCAATACATTTTCTGGTGATTATACAACCATTGTACTATTTGCGGATTTTTGTTCTTATTGACAAAGTGGTTGCCAACGGGAAGCATTCATTATACATAGAATTGATTTTCTTAGTAAAAAAGATCCAAAGCTTGGTCAACAGGAGTATTTTCGTTGTAAAGGCCATTCCAGGTGGTATTTTAATCTTTTCATGAAACATGTTTTTATTAGAGGGTCATTTTCCGATGTGCAGGTGAGAGAAAGTGTGCAGTGGCTGGGAATCGGATACCGGGAAATGGTCAGTCATATCAGAGAGGAGAACACCAAACATCGGTGAATCTTGATGATTATTTAGGAAAATTGTATCGATCAATGTCGCCGTATGAGACTTTACACGGGTGGGTTTTGTTATCTTAGGGGGAAAATAGTTGGTTTTGATAATCTCTAGAAAATCGTTTTGATGGACCATGGCGATAAGTTCCTCCACGAATATGCACTTATTCATGACAGGTTTGTTAGTGACCATCATATATAATTTCCATGGTGTAACATTCTCTGTTCTGCTGTAAATTTCATAAATCTCAAGTGCCCCAATGGTCAGAGTGCAAACAAGTGGTTTTCAGCATGACATATGGGAGGCTTAAAACAAATGTCGACAAAATCCCCCACCAAATGCTGGCGCGCGGTCTAATTCATATCTGAAATGGTTATCAACTTTGCGTGAAGGGAATTCATGTGAGAGAATTAATTGTTCAGTTCAGCAGAAATGAATATGCAAGAATATTTTTCCTTGCAAGAATATGTAGCCTTGGTATTGTATACATTTACTTTTGTATATAGTATATTTACATGTAGCTACTGAACATTTTTGTGACAAAATACTTGGAAGTACATACATGGTCTGGAAAATTATGATCGCATCTTTCACTTTAAAATGTCAAGTGATCCTCTCTACAATGATGACGTATGATTAGAAGATTAAACGAAACTTATCTGGAAGTTTTTTTTTATAATATTTTATTCCATTTTGATGTCCATTTGAAATTTCATTTAGTTTTTGACAGATTTAACTTGAACATTTATATACACAATCAAACAAAGACAAAGACTTACTACATGCGTACATACATACATACATAAAATACATGCATATACATATATACAAAACACATATTTACACACATACATTCATGCATACGCATACACTTTCACGTTAACATATATTAACGTAATGTAATCATACATTACAATTTTAGGCCACACCCTGCCTTTGATAATGAAAAGAATAGTGCAGAGACATAAGCATGTACGCACATACCTACTTTCACAATAATGTAAATATGTAAATAGAGCATCATATCTTATTATCCATTCTTATCATGTTTCTGTCAAGAATACATTGCTGCTGGTACCATCTCTTCATTTATTTACATACTACTAAAGAAATTGTCAATTGTTTTTTTTATGAAAGGAATCCATTTTATGATCCAAATTTGCAATATCTTTTTCTATTTTATAATGGCAAGTTCGTCAGCCAACTACCACTCCTTAAAATGGGGAAAACAAATCATAAAGCCAAATTAACAGAAACCACTATCTCGGCCTTTCGGAAATTTATTTCGGACCTCGACCCCTCGGTGTCGGAGAATCGTTCGGGTAGAGTTCGTCAGCCAACTATATATACCACTCCTCCGGCATCTCGGCCTTCTACAAGTACACGGTCTCCCTCTCCGCCCGTTATTTCATCAGCATTGCCAACCTCGCCCAGTTTGACACATGCTGCCAGGTCGCATTCCCCATCTCCCCGTGTTCTACATCCTCCTACTTATAACCTTCCTTCGGTCGCATCTACCCCTACTCGGTTATCTAATTCTCTTTAGACTAATCGCCCTTCCAACTTGTCATCTAACACATCTAATCTAACTAACCCGGGTGTCTCTAGTACTAACTCCTATGCTGACACCGCAAGATCACCCCCAACGGCCGGTTTTCGTACACCATATCGCCGTATTCAAAATTCTACCAATTCAGGCACAATGCTTCTGATAGACAGGGAAAAATGAACTGGCGCCTCCCAAAAGTCACCAAAGATGTCCTTCGAATGCTTCGAATCTTTCTCGGATCAATCTAGAATCACACCCTGATGTTCAGGTCGAATGTTATCCTGGTGCCCAGTTCAAACATTTTCGGAATATGGCTAGCCATTATCCGGGTCTTCCCAGACCCAAAAAATTCTACTAAACATTGGAGTAAATAACAAACAACTTGAGCCACCATTTGCCAAACAAGAAATGAGTTTAATGATGAGTTCGATCCGAAAAGCTTTCCCCCGCGCAAAATTGTATTTTATCGAACTCCAAGTTTCGGACCTTCTACCAGCCAGTGAATGCCATTGTATAGAATCTCTAAACAAAAATGCTGAGCACATTAGGCATTGGAAATTATCAAGAAAATTGACCCTGAATTCTTTTCTGTCGGCGACGACAACATTCACTGGACTGAAGATACAGCAAACTATCTGTATAAACACTGGCTCCATACAATAGATTTAAACTAAATTTGGGAGAGGGCACGTGCCGCCCTAATTTTGGCTTAGGAACTAGCATAGTTAACCTAACCAATATAGTCTTGTACTAACCAAATCTGATCAATCCCTTCTCAGCCACGGTCTCTCTTTTGTGCCTACTCCTAAACCCAGCACAGGCATGGATGCACATATGGAGACCAAGGGATACGAAATTATCATACCTTTCAAAAATAAACTTCACTTGGCTGATCGTCGGAGAAAAAGAACCCTTCACGGCTAATTCCGGGTATATCCCCGAGAACGTCGATCCTGAAATTCCAAAAGCTGTAGATAATCTTTCAACTAGAGTTCAGGCTTTATTAGAAAGTGGTAGGTTTGGAAATTACCAAAATTTGTCTTTCGGAACGCCGCTCCCTATCTAAATTACGTCACAATAGAAACATAGTCCTTAAGCCTGCAGACAAAGGCTCTGCCACTGTTATCTTGTCAAGAGAAAACTACATTAAAGAAGCCCAGCGTCTGCTCAATAATCCTAGGCATTACAAAAAACTAAACAAAGAAATATGGCCTCAAAATTATGTCAGATTTCTTCAAATTTTGGTCCAATTAAAAGAAAAACAAATTATTTCCGACAAACAGAGTATCTAAGAAACATGAAGCAAAAATGAGACATTTTTACATTTTGCCGAAGATCCACAAGCCGATTGAAAAATGGGCTGATGAGTTTACCCCGCCGGGCCGACCTATTGTTTCTGATTGTGGGTCTGACTCCTACCACATTTCCGAATTTATTGACTATCACCTCAAACCAATTGCTAACCGGCACCCTAGTTATCTAAAAAACACCGAGGATTTTCTTGCCAAATTATCCCAAATCAACGTTCCTCCGAATGCGCTTCTAGTCACTATGGATATTGAATCAATACCAATATTGATATATAGATGGTGGAATACGTTCGATCAAAAACGCTTTTCAACAGTTTCCCGATCCTAAAAGACCAGATGACGAAATTCTTGAACTTTTGGAACTTAGTCTTAAAGGAAACGACTTTGAGTTTAATGGAGAAATCTATCAACAGGTCAGTGGATGTGCTATGGGGAAAAGATTTAGTCCAAACTTCGCATCTATTTACGTAGCTCAGTGGGAAGCAGAGGCTTTAAGGAAATGCGACAAACAACCCCTCTTGTACCTTCGTTTTCTGGACGATATTTTTCTTCTTTGGGATCACCCTAGAGAAGATCTCGGGCCATTTATTGACATTCTGAACAGCCATGACCCCAATATAAAATTAGAAGCAGTAGTTCACGAATCCTCTATTGATTATTTGGATGTCACAGTCTACAAAGGTCCCGGGTTTACCAATACTGGATATTTAGATTACATGGTATTTTTCAAACCTACCGACACACATGAACTTCTCCATGCCAAATCGTTTCATCCTCCACATATGTTTAAGGGTATAATCAAATCACAAATCATCCGATTTCACCGAAATTCTAGCAATCTCCAAAATTTCAATCAGTCGTGTTCAGTATTATTCCAAGCATTGAAGCCTAGAGGCTATTCAGCTCGTTTCCTGCGTCGAATCAAATCGAACACCCTCCGAGAGATCCCCTCACAACACTCAGACGACACCCGTAGGTCTGAACCCGTTAGGATCAAACATAATCGCCCCAACGTCGGCGATGGTCAAACTCAAAAATGCGTAAAAGATCGATGTAAACTTGATGCATTCATCGCGACTCGAACGTACTTCAAAAGTGAACAAACGAGAAACAAATATCAACTACGAGACCATCTCACCTGTGACTCGGTGAACGTAATATATCTCATTACGTGCAAAAAGTGTCTTAAACAGTATATTGATGAAACAAAAAGGGCATTTAGGGAACGAGCCACCCGTCATCAATCTGATATTTTTCTCGAAAACGACGGTCCGGTTAACGACCATTTCAATCTCCCAGGACACATCCTCCAGGAACATTTTGAGATCATGCCTATTGAACAAATCCCCACTCTCGCCACACAGGAAGAAACTGACGACCTGAGAGCGATACGCGAGACATTTTGGATCAAAACTTTACAAACACGATATCCTTTCGGCATGAATATCGATCCAGGCAAACAGTCTAAACGGGAGATAATACCTTTTGTGATTCCTTATAGCAGGCGATATGTTGAAGCCGCTCGTATGCTAAAGGAGGAATATCAGAATCTTCAACCTAAACTGAGGCAGCCACTCAATCTGAAGCCAATCATAGCTTACAGAAAGAGTAAGAGTTTACGCGACTTACTAGTCCGAAGTAAACTATATCCTCTAACACAGGTTGGTGACTGAAATTTACGATTTACTGCCATGACATAAGCTAAACTATAGCAGCCTTTTAAAACCATCAGAAACTTGTCTCTAGGAACGATTTTTAGGAAATGAGTTTTGTTTAATACATCCCTGTGCCAGTGCCTACATACTCACATAAAATACATACATACATAAAATACATGCATATACATGTATACAAAACACATATTTACACACATACATTCATGCATACGCATACACGCATACGCGTTAACATATATTAACGTAATGTAATCATACATTACAATTTTAGGCCACACCCTGCCTTTGATAATGAAAAGAATAGTGCAGAGACATAAGCATGTACGCACATACCTACTTTCACAATAATGTAAATATGTAAATAGAGCATCATATCTTACTATCCATTCTTATCATGTTTCTGTCAAGAATACATTGCTGCTGGTACCATCTCTTCATTTATTTACATACTACTAAAGAAATTGTCAATTGTTTTTTTATGAAAGGAATCCATTTTATGATCCAATTTGCAATATCTTTTTCCATTTTATAATGGTTTTGAAATATGCGTATAGTAGTGCTTTCATACACAGATTAGAATTTGATAGTTTCGCCTTGTAAATATATTCTTTGGTGAGCTGCGTCAGTGTACGTGTATTCATGCTCTTTTGATATTTTCCCCAACCTATAATAATATTTTCTGCATTGATATTGCCCCTCAGTCCAGCAGTATTTTTACACCAATTTCCCATCTCCGGCCAAAATGTCGAAACCCTGTCACACTCGACGAATGCATGTTCAATTGTTTCTCTATTGTTGGTACAATTTTCGCAGAGTACCTGGAAGTTGATATCTGAAAGTTGATATTTCGTCTGGATCATACGTCATCACTCAGCAAGGAGGCCCTTCTCCACTACATTGTTGGGTATGGTCAAAGTGTGATCACACTGAAATCTGCCTGGACGCACCTGCTCGCTCATCTCACCTGATCTCTCTCTACTGAGTATGATCCAGATCAAACATCACCTTACAGGTAAGTCTCGTTCAATCTTCTACTTATGTTGCAATGAGCGCAGCTGGATTTAAAATACGTGCATGACAATGGAGTTCATCCAGTTGGTGAACGTTATTTCACAGATTGGAGTGAAGATTACCGCTGATGGCTAAGTTAGACTTTAGACCGGTGAAATCAACCAAATATACTTGGATACCGTATAAGGTACCAAACAACTAAGCCAGCCTCGTCTGTGCTTCATTGCTCATATAGTTATAAACTTAGACACAGAAAGGCATGCGTGGTATAATGCGCATTGAAGTCAGGTATTTATAGCTCCAGTTGTGTTTCAGTGTATTCTAATTTAATGATCGTTTTGTATTTTAACACACCGTTATTCCTTCATGTAATAAATGCCCTACATGTGTAACAAACTGTATGATACTCGTTTATTATTATTATTAATAATATTATTCCGGTTTAGTGCTTGAGTTTAATTGGGATTACCGGCCTAATAACACATAAAATGTTGTCTTTCCTGGCCAGAACGGTTAACCTATAATCATGCATAGTAATGGCCGCCTTCATCCGAAATGGCTCGTTAAACTATGAGGTTAGTCTTCCACGAATCTTGACTGTGCAGTGACATATACAAGATAAATCAATACATAAACGACATCACATCGACTAAAGCTGAAGATTAATCACCGAAAAACAGCAAAACTATAGCTCCGGCTTGTCATTACTAGGGATACAACAGCAAAACTATAGCTCCGGCTTGTCATTACTAGGGATACAACAGCAAAACTATAGCTCCGGCTTGTCATTACTAGGGATACAACAGCAAAACTATAGCTCCGGCTTGTCATTACTAGGGATACAACAGCAAAACTATAGCTCCGGCTTGTCATTACTAGGGATACAACAGCAATACTATAGCTCCGGCTTGTCATTACTAGGGATACAACAGCAAAACTATAGCTCCGGCTTGTCATTACTAGGGATACAACAGCAAAACTATAGCTCCGGCTTGTCATTACTAGGGATACAACAGCAAAACTATAGCTCCGGCTTGTCATTACTAGGGATACAACAGCAAAACTATAGCTCCAACTTGTCATTACTAGGGATACAATATCAATATAGACAAAGATTCCAAGCACATTTAACTTTCGAAATAGCTAAATCTCACTGATGATTTATGTTTTTAAATGGAGTGGATGCGATATATGCAAACTACATTGGCCAGAAGACAACATATCTTAGAGCTCGCGTTCGAGTGCATAAACAACAAATAGTGACAGCCTCTTTTGTTTGTATGCAAGCATATCCACACCCTTTACTAAGCTCTTCCAGAGAGCATACCATTTTAACCCAACAGTACAGAGCACATAGGCAATATTGTTGACATCTCCATCCGTTAGAAACAATATCCTAGATAAATTTCTTTAACAAGTTCTGTGTTCAGCTCTGTCCAGAAAATCGGCTTATTCGCAGCTTCCCGTTGATCTCAGGTGGCAGTACTCGGATCCCTTTATCCGAATGGTAATCGGTTCACAGTATAAATTCGGCCCACCATCCACAGAAAATGTACTACGTAATTAATTTTATTTGGATTTAAATAGTTGAAGAATTTAAAAAGAACCATATACCATGTGTTCGTATTTATTGTTTACTAATGTAAGCTGTAAGCATATAGCAGCGACATTTTACATCATAATTATAGACTGACCGATTATACAGATAAGAGCAACTATACATGTACGTAGGCCTAGTTATAAATGATCTGAATTTATGTTTAGTTCGTTGCTTGTTTTGTCCATATATATATATATGCGGTTTTTCTTCTAGCTTCCCTAAACCAAGCTATGTGAGGTCACGGATTATGGAGACATGATGCATTTTCTCCTTCGCGTTACTCTATAGTATTTCGCGTTATGCTGGCACCACATCTCTGATTGAGTGTTCTCATCTTGTTATCCACAATTTATGTATTTTTTGCCAGTTCTAATATATTCTAGAGACATGAGGCACCAGAGGTGCTAGAACCCCTCAGCTTTGTAATATTCTAGAAAAAATTATCAGTTATATCACGAGTGTGTGTACATGTGGCAGCTGAGAGCAGTGTGATCAACAGTTTATTGAGCTGCCTCACTAAATGCCATATTGTACATGTAAGCAGCGTTTTGTTCGTTTTTTTTTTGTTTTTACAGTTTTGCTTCTAAGCGCCCAGAACTATATTTTATAGTAGACGGCTGGTTTGTTTAACACTTGACAATTCAGCTTTCTATTAAAGTCTATTATCGTAATTGTCGCCAACCAACGTTTTGAATCTCCAATTATAAAGGCAAACAACAGAGCAGAAAGACGATGGATGTAAGCTACTTTATTCAGAACAGAAACCCAACTATTATGGCACGGTTTACTGATAATTTTATCCACACAGGCCACTAAAAATCCTCCCTCCCTACCCAGATTTATTTTTAAAAATGATGCTAAACAGGAATTTTTTTAAAAAAATTTTAACCAACCAGCCTAAAGCTTTGCTTATAGTTTCGTGGCGAGCATTGATCATTCAGAAAAAAAAGGGGAAGGATAATTTGGTATTCAGGGACAAAGCGGGCAATATTCTGTTGATATTGTGAAAGCAGAATGGAGAGAAAAGACTGATGAAAAGGGAAACATATGAAACGGGCTGTAGAACTACCATCAATTATTCTTGGAGCAGTTTTCATTTGGGTTGTATCGGGTACCTTATTCAACAAAGACCATTCCATTACCCGAGGGTTCCCGATTGTCAGTAGAATTTGACCATTGAAGCATAATTCATAATAAAACTTGTTATTTTAAAAAAAATTTATAAAATGATTCCACTATATCAATAACCCAAAAGATACAAAAGGCACACCTACAAAATACATTCTGTACTGGATAGAAGTTTTGAGCACCTGCCTTCAGTAGTTTTGAAGATATGGAATGTTAACGAATGTTAGCGAAAATGGTACGGACAGACGCTGAGACAGACAGACAGACGGACAGACGGATCCACAACAATACCCCTATGCCCATTCGGGCTGAAGGCTAAAAATATCATAACGTTGCAATTCTCGCTTGTTCGCACGGTGTCCTACATTCATACACAAGTTTTGAGAAGTATCAGTTTACTTTCTACATAATTACACTTTGTTACAGTGTAACTACTTGCTTATAATATCTATCAAGTTCCCGTCGAAATATAATATTTAATTCGACAGATAAATACTTAAGTAACATCCTAGACAAGTCAATATCCAATGAATAAAGTAAAGACAAGTGCGTTGGTTTCCAGTGGAAATACAAGTAAAATCAAATTTGTTTTGTACGAAGCCGTGTTACTAATAATGTTAAGACGAATTTGTAAAATATAATTTTTTAAAAATTTAGAAAGAAAAGTCACGTCAGAGAAATCCGTAGCGAATCTATTGAATAAACGCTCGCTTTCCGAGGTTTTGAGTTTTACGCGCGTTATGCTGACGCTTTGACGGAAGATGGAAGACTATGGGTTAATATCTCCTCTGAACCTGAGTTCCTGCCATTTTTACATGACGACCGATTCGGGTGATCTCAGAAGCCAAACGAGTTCGTTGAGCACCATATTTGTTTGCTCATTAATTGAGGACACAAAAATATCTAACTATTTTAAAAGTATAAAAAAATTCTGTCGTTGGGAATATAAAAATTATTCGAGTTTTCCCTGTTATTGGGATGAAATAATTTGTTGCAACCGTCCCTAGTTATGCCATTTCACAGAGATATGAACGTGGATCTCAGCTTGATTTGGTTCAGTTTTGAATGTATCGGCAATGTGGACATACACAAACACATCGCGTTTGGTGAAGTGTAAATATTTTAGAGCAAAATCGTACAATGTTATTTTTCGCATTTTGTACTAAATTGAAAGATAAAAAACCCCCGAAAGGTGGCATCACGAGCTCAGAAAAGAGTTCGAGGACCTAGTGATTTTTTTCTCAAACTAAATATGTATATTCCCAAGGTGCACTCATGTAAAATTAAAAAAAATTCTTCCATTTCTTAGGCTGAGGAATGTCCTCAAAGAAGATATACATTAACTGTTCAATGAAAGAAGACAGCGGCAGATAAACTCATTTTCGCGAATGTCCAACCATCGTGGAATCAATGTACTTGAAGTAATGTAATGAGAATAGTTTGAAATTATCTTTACCGCACGTGTGAATATGCTTGCATACAAACATATTTCTCGGAGACGAAGTCAGTACATGTTGTTTATGCACTCGGACGCGAGTACAAAGATATGTTGTCTACCCAATGCAGTTTGCTTGGTATCCAATATATTCAATAACATAAATCAGATTTCTAGAATCATAACTCTCCTGTTCTCCTTTATTGTATAAGGACAGTATTCTAATTCTTACATGAAAATAATGAGCCTTCAATCAGATATTCACATGTACCGCATCGACAATCTATGTTTTTTGTGAATTTAAGTGTGCTGGGACTTTTACATACTACCATTATGTGACACGGGTTAAGAACTTTTTCAGATTGGGAGCCTCTAACTGACTTTTACTGAGTTTTACATCATTTAGAACGCCTCATATTTGTATTTTATGTTCATATTTTGCACGATTTTAGAATATATGTCCGTGTTTGGTGGATTATATGTGGTTTAGAACGCCAGGCTTTTGTTTGTTGATTTCGATTTGGGGGTTCTTAAAAATGTAATGTGATGTGTGACTTGGCCTTATTCAGGTCTGTCTTAATAATCGCTTTCGGAAAACCCATACTTGGCAAATCTTTTTCAAGTTCGCTAAGCCAGTTTCCCTTCAAGTTCGGTTCTGTCATAATGATGCAAATACGACGGCCAAGGTTATATGGAATATGAATTTTAGTATGTCTTGCATGGTGGTTTTGAAGTGAAGAGCTCGTCTAGTATCGGTGAGACATCTGCGATTAATTTGTTTTCAATTTTAGTTATCTCAGTTGAGAAAGGGTAAACTATTTGTAGCTTTCCATGGTAAATTTGATATTCGGATGCAGCGTTTGCAAAATACGGTAGATAGTTTGTATATCACATTTAGACTCCTGCCATAAGAGGACACAATCGTCCAAATATCTTTGTCATACGTTTCTGAAAGCTGTACTTTCTTGCGGACAATATTTGTACCAAAGTCATCAAATAATTGTTCTTCTAAAGACGCTAAAGTCATTGCAGCGCACGGCGTCATTTTGGTTCCCACTAGTGCTGTGCCAAGAATTTGTAAAAATACCCATGTTGTTAAAATGGAACACGTTGTTATCTAAGATGAACTTAGTAAGAATTCATCGAATCAGCATTCCAAAACCTTGGCATAATTATCGATCCAGTATTCGATAGCTTTCAGTACTAATTCATACAGTATGTTGTTATACAGTGACGTGACGTCAAATCTGACAAATGTAGTATCTGACTGTACATTTCCTGGTAAACAGTTAAGACAATCTCTAACACATGGTATGTTTGGTGCATGGTTTCAAATGTATGTCTACTAAGTTACTTATTCTATGTGTGGGCATGTCGGACCGGCAACAATAGGCCTGAAATTGAGACCGTCTGACCGTAAAACGGTGACATATTCAACGTTTTGTTGTTCAACAGCTGTTTTAATAATTAGGGATTTTTGAATTTTAGGTAATCTATTAAAAATACTTTCAGAATCAGAATCCATAATATACTGTTGTTCCGATTAAGCTGAGATTTCTGCTAAACACTGAAATATTTGTATCAAGTTCAGATTAATTTTTTTGATGGAGTTGATGTGAACTTCTTCTTCTGTAAGTGTATAAGGAAATAAATTAATTACCTTGGGATCTGTATGGAACTTCCCTCATGTTGATGTTATCGAGGGTCCAGTTTTCGTAATTTTAGTTATATGTATACCACAATGACATTTATGTATGGAACTTGTATCGTATCACTTCTAATGTCATAAAATTATGCTGTTTGGGTGATTTATTATGAAGGATCCACTTTTCGTTAGCTTAGCTTTATCTCTACAACAAATATAGGTACAGGTATGGAACTTGCATTGAATGACACTAGCAGGTATGATGATTACTATTATGTTTATTATCATCATTATGCAATTTCATTTCGGACAAGCTCTTTCTCGAGACACCGCTTATGGGAATCAGGGGACAGACAATATCATCTTCTTAGAGGGAACAATAAAAACTTGATCAAGAAGATATTTTGAAAAAAAATAAATTTGAATCTAGAATATGAAGAAAATTACACAACCGACCTTCTCGAAGATAAAAATTGACAACTACAGTTGTTGCGCAAAGTCAAAATGTACCATTATTGTGTACACTCAAGGGCTAAGTAGACAGATGATGGAGATAAACCATCGACATATAATCTGTAGCTTAGAGACCAGACATTTTACCAATAGTTCAAAGAGAGGATGGGGCTGAAATTAATAAACAAGCTGAGATTTTGAAATAAGCTTCACGTTTTGGCAGAGATTTATATTCTGCAAGAGGGCAAAATAATATTAACTAATTGGAATACTTGAATAAGATTTCTAATTTGACCAACGTATCCGTTGCACATGCCCAATTACCAGGAGGAGAAATACAACAAAGCGAAGTATCACTGATCTTAAAAAAAGAAAAATAATAAAAAGTCTTGGCTCTGATGGTTATACAGCTGAATTGTTTCTAATTTTTCTATAAAATATTGGGTGATTTGTTTTAAGATCGCTAAACTAATGCTATAGAAACGGAGATTTGCCTGCCACACAAAAGCAAGAAATTATAACATTTTTACCAAAAGAAGGAAAATCTCAATCCTTCCCAAAAATGGCACCTAATCTCAGTACTCAATATTGTACATGATCTCACCTCAGGCTGCATTGCATAAGGAATAAAGAGAGTATTAAACACTCTAAATAGTAATACACAATCAAGACTTATAAGTCGAAGATATATAGGAGAAAATACTTGTTAAATAATCTACGATCCATACATCAATAACATGGGTATCAGTCTTCTACCGAAATATTAGTACACTTTTTGTACAATGTGGTTTCCTTTCAAATTTCTTTGAGATCTCGAGATGGTGAAGATAGGGGGCTGTCTGGATTGGCTGCAAAAAGTTAAAAGGAGAGACTTTTAACTATCGATACAAATGAGTGTTCTTCTCTGGAACACATTGATTGAACTGAGTTTCGAGAAAAAAAAAGACAAAATTCAAACAATGGTCCAAAAGCATTTTGACACCCTTTGGTCGAATAACTGTGTTAAAATAACTCATTTTGTAAAAGAAACTCAACCACCTATTTCTATTGTACCACCCCCCCCCCCCCCCCCCCCCCCCCACCCCCAGCCCAGGTGATATGATTATACACTTGAATACCATGATGTTACGAAGAAGGGGGAATTAAATGGTAGAATTAAAAAGCTTCATTATTTCAATGAAAAGTACATGAATCATCCGGCTACTAGCGACACGCTCGCAATATGCAAGTATATTTGATGCTCCAACAAAAGATCTCATTAATAAGGGAGATATATTCACCGAAGAAATCAGGAAGAAATGAATAAATATCTTTTTGAGAGATGTTTTACATGCATGGATACAAGTAGGATTAAACAGGAATCCACCATCAGCAGATTGCATTGTCAGTAAATATAAGGAATAACAAAAAACATCAAAGTGGATAGTCACGCAATAGAAATATTCGCTTTATTGGAGAGATTAACTTCTTCAAGCAAGTTCATTTCTAACACTGAATTCACGGATAAATATGGTATAATATGAATTTTCTTGGACTACTATGGGATTACCTATGTCATATTAGAATTTCTAAACACCATGAATTATAGATAAGCGGGAGTATACCAAGTGCTCAATATCCTGCGACTCCAAGTAAAATTGAAACCAATGTTATAACACAACAATGGATGCAAAGATATGTACATATTTGTAGCTAAACAGTCCCAAAAAGCCAAGAGAAATGGATATTCCATACCCAGCTGGACTGGAAAAGCATATATATATGTTTCCATTCCTATCAGGCACCGACATCAAATTACGATGGTTGCAGTACAGGAAAAAAAACCCAAAACTGCTATGCCAAATGAAATACAGAATTATAAGTGTAGCTTAAAACCTGTTTTGGGAATGCACAATTGTAGAGAAAATATGGTGTGGTATCAGATAGCTTTCTCCAGACAAGTAAACTTCATTCTAATTGCAGTTAGATTCTACACATGCAAGTGCACAGTTCAAGGTAGAATACTATCAACTACATTGTTGCAACAGAAAAAAATATGGAAATCGAAAAATCAATTGCCATCAATCACGACAAATATTGAAACCTTCAAACAGAGATGGCAATTTGTCAACAAATAATGAATTGGAGCGATATGCAATGACAGTGTCAGTACCACAGATTTGTATGTGTTTACTTTTTACTTGTAACACTTACTGTATATTAATGTTCATTTACTAAACAGATCCAAATTTATTAGCCCGTGGGGCTCCCAGGGATTGACCTAGGATGTCGTTGTGACACTCCGGGTCATGAAAAGAATAGGCCTCAGCCCCTCAAAGAGCTTGTCGTAAGAGACGACTAACTGGGGCACCCGTGGGTTTCCCGGGTGTGAAAAGGAATAGGACCCTTCTCGTGTGGTTTCCGGGTTTGGAAAGGAATAGAAACCAAACGTGGTAAGATGACTGAAATAGTGCTGAAAGCGACGTTAAATCATATTTATTCACTCACCCCAAATTTATTATTAACAATACATCCACGTATGCATTTTATTTGTGTGTTATGGTATATTCTGGTAAAGGATTAAAACTAATTGCTAATTGCAACAATAGTGTCATTAGTAGTTGCTACATGTTGCATTTTTTCACGCAATGTACGGTATATGTCAAGCACTAATGCGTAATGCAAATTGTTGAATAATCGTACTGAATATTGGCGCTGAATATAAGTCATTTCATTCATGATACTCATGAACAATCTAACATTCCATATCAGATAGAGCGAGTAGTCGAGCACAACCCGATTCCAGTTCGGTTACACTAAGATAGTGAACAATCATGAAAGGTCTTTGGGACATGTGAAATTCACACGGACTCAAATCTCCTGACAGAGATAATCTACAGAACAATTCTATGTGCACAACAGCATCGTTCATCAAAGGATTCCTGTGCAGTTGATGGATTTGGCATCCGACGTCGAAATCCAGACACAACTCGCTGTTCCCTCGTCTCGTGACGGTTATTTCCTCCTGGACACCTCGAAATTTCAGAATTGCGAGAACGGAAACGGGATTGGGATCACTGAGGATTCTCATTTGGGAAAATAACGTGGCGTTACCAACGACAACATCTCTTCGTCTGTTGAGGTTCAGTTTGTATCCACCAGGTACAGCGATAGCTACGGGAGAGAAGACAATAATCAGTAACCAAACTCCCATGACATTATAACAGGATTTAGGGTGATATAATAATAGGATATGGAGGCACGGGCGATAAATGGCAGTTTAAATGAAAGGAATTATGTTGATAATAACATGGGGTAAGGTTGTGATAATGTTAATTACACCTGTATCAGCACTAATTACACCTGTATCAGCTGTATTTACACACGTATCGACTGTAATTACGCCTGTATCAACAGTAATTACACCTGTATCAGCAGTAGTCACACCTGTGTCTGCAGTAATTACACCTGTATCAGCGGTAATTCCACCTGTATCAGCAATATTTACACACCTGTATCAGCAGTATATACACATGTATCGGCTGTAATTACATCTGTATCAGCAGTAGCTACACCTGTATCAACAGTAATTATACCTGTATCAGCAATAATTACACCTGTACCAGCAATATTTACACATGTATCGGCTGTAATTACACATGTATCAGCAGTATCTACACATGTATCGGCTGTAATTACACCTGTATCAGCAGTAATTCCACCTGTATCAGCACTATCTGCACATGTATCGGAAGTCATTACACCTTTATCAACAGTAATTCCACCTGTATCAGCAGTAATTTCACCTATATCAGCAGTATCTACACAGGGGCTCGTTACCGTTGTTAATTGGTTAAATAGGTTGATTATAGGGAGGGGGGGGGGGGGTCGTGGTAGGTAACAAAGGAGGAAGGGAGGACATTCAAGTTGGCGCCGTCGCCACACCACGCTCACAAAACTCCGGTTTTATATCCCCTTGTCTTCGAAAATCGAATGAACTTCACTTTCAACCGATCGAGGAATGGTCAAATCGCATATATCTTACTTTACCTTCTCCCGATCTGGCATCTTTAGGCAAAAACTTGCATTTTCCCGCCCAATTTTAACCGATATTTCCAGATTGACCGTAATCTCGATGATTTCTCTCGCCATAGTGCCCGAGAATGAGCGAGACTTTCCTCCCAGGGTTCGTCGGGAGCCAACTATCAGCTGACGTGAGACCAATATAGCACGGTTACTAACCGGGTTAGGATTGGTCCCCAGTCTTAACACATTTTGGTCCCCAGACTTGACTATTTTATGCATTGTTTCGTGATCCCTACATGTAGTATGACTTGGGGTGAGAGTGCATGATAAAGAAAAGTCTGATTTTGAGATTGCGATTACTGATGCACACCTATGTGAAGAATGAAATATTTTCAGAAAGAACTCCGAAAACGTCTAAAACAGTGAGAATAAGAAAAATCAGCTTGAAAATTTGTGGAGACAGCTGTATGGTAATAATTAATATATAATATATAACTCTCCCTATCTAATGACGGTCAACAGTCATTATTGTAAAAGTTAATGCCCCTCTCCCAAACCATTGTCGATTGACAGGGAGGCCGGGGGGCGGGGGGAGGGGGGGGGGTGAGGGAGTAATGAAATCCCCTTCCCCCATCATCCTGATAAACCAATTAAAAACGGTATATATCGGCTTTCAATTTGAGCCTGCAAAGAGCCATAAACTTCCATTGAGCTAGGGGGTAAACCTACTGCTGATATTTCGGCCTACATGGATGGATGGATGGATTTACTTGGGCACTCCATTGTGGTACGATGGGCACTGGTCATGCAGGACACACCTTCCTACACATGGTCCCTTGAACCAGTGTCACAGAGACACTGACAACCTTCCCTTTATTGTCCGTGACTAATCTACTCTATCTCGCCGGCCATAAACTCCGGCTCATGTCGTCAGCTCGATACTATTCACCTCCCACATTCATATCGGCCCCAATTACAACAATGGATACAGAGATCAAGCCCACTAATAAACCCATATGCCCACAATTTTCCTTTTTCATATCATACAGATTTCTCCCTCAACCTATGTACATGTATACCCCCCAAATATAAGGAATTTGTGTGCTAAACGATACCACAGCCATATTTGTTCGTTTCTCCAGCGTCTTGCAGAAAATAAACAAGTGTTGTAAAGTACCAAGTAACAGTGCCGATCTATCCTGCCAATTTGTCGTAGTTCTAGAAATTTTCTAATTGTCGCTGCAAATAATGATTCCTGCTAATCGGAATTCAGTAGGCATAT
This sequence comes from Hanleya hanleyi, assembly GCA_036873755.1. Taxonomy (NCBI): domain Eukaryota; kingdom Metazoa; phylum Mollusca; class Polyplacophora; order Lepidopleurida; family Hanleyidae; genus Hanleya; species Hanleya hanleyi. The sequence goes on along the minus strand of JAVTVY010036098.1, from coordinate 103,364 downwards.
ACGCTCTATGCATGGCCTACAAGAAGCTATAGCAAAGGCATTATGATCTCCTCTGTCATGGGCTGTTCGCGACGAACTTGGTGCCTGGCGAGGAAGTCTCGCTCATTCTCGGGCATCATGGCGAGAGAAATTATCGAGATTACGGTCAATCTGGAAATATCGGTTAAAACTGGGCGGGTAAATAGAAGTTTTTGCCTGGAGAGGCCAGATCGGGAGAAGGTAAAGTAAGATATATGCTACCTGACCATTCCTCGATCGGTTGAAAGTGAAGTTCATTCGATTTTCGAAGACAAGGGGATATAAAACCGGAGTTTTGTGAGCGTGGTGTGGCGACGGCGCCAACTTGAATGTCCTCCCTTCCTCCTTTATTACCGACCACGACCCCCTATAATCAACCTATTTAACCAATTGACAACGCTAATGAGCCCCTGTGACATGTATCGGCTGTAATTACACCTGTATCAGCAGTAATTCCACCTGTATTAGCAGTAATTACGCCTGTATCAGCAGTTAATACACATGTATCAGCCGTAATTACACCTGTGTCACGGTATTACACCTGTTTCAGCATAGCTTTTTCTGGCATGTGCAAGTAATTATTACCGTGTTGCTGGACCGTTCTCTGTACAGGAAGCTTTCCGCAGATCATAAAACTTTTTATCAGTCTGGCAAGACGAGATGACGGCCACAGGGGGCTGATATTGATCTACTGCTGCTGAATATCAACCTGACACCTGACACAGATATGTGACGGCAGCTCTGTGGTTTACTGATGACCACGATTACGTGATTTCCTCGGCAGACGACAATTAAGAAGCAGAGACTAAATACACGAGAATAGGCAAAAGAAGTATTAAATATTTTCAAATATCCAGTCAATACTTCATGTAACCAATTACAAGAGAGGGTTCGACCTACATCCCACATTGCATATCACATGACAAAAGGAAATTAGGGTTACCATAATTAAGTTTATGTGAGGATCAACAAGGTCGCTTTCTTATGTTGACATGATTATAGTTTTATTGTAACTGTTGATTGTGAGTTATCGCCCTTATATTAGACTCTCCAACTTTGTAACACGAGGTCAGGTTTCCTCGGCTACCTGGAATTTGTTTCTGGAAAATGTCAGTGAGGGATTTGGTTTCTCCAGTTTGCTACAGAAATGTAGGGAACGTCACGTTTAAGTTTTTCCAGTCCCACAGATTCGGACAATCTGGGTCACGAGGTCGCGCCGAACGTGGGTGTCGTTGAACAGTCGAAATCTGGCCCCTGACTCATGACAACCACTGAGGACCTGTTGGCCTTTCGGATCCATACATCAAGGACCCGACTGGTGTTACGAATGTGTAATGACTACACTAGTAGACACTCTTTGCAAGATATGCTGGGATGCGTTGTTGGATGAAGCGTGGGATGTCCCCTGCATATCCGTAAACTGGGTGAGTTCGTCGGGTGGTTCAAAATCAAATGGGGTCCACATTTATCATGGTTTTGTGTGAATTCAACTCACTCGTTACTGTGTCGCAATTTATATTTAGCCTAAATTCCAGTCAATTTTATCAATGTTATTAGCTTGGATGCTAGCCCTTATACGGTTATCACTGATTATCAGCCTATACTTGTGAATCACAAGGTGATCACATTAGTCTGAAATTATTTCCATAGTTTGGTTATGTATAATGAAATTCAGTAAATAAGAAATTAATTTGTAAACATTTGAATTTTCATAGTGTCCTATAATTGTACAATTCACCGTACTATCATTACTATTGATGCTGTTTTAGAATCAAACTGTTTGATAGAATTTATACACTCTTCAGACTTCTCCTTTTCATACTTTAAATCTCGTGTCAGAGTGTGTACTATTAATATGCTTATGGAGACTTTCATTAAAAGCTGCACCTTGATGGACCATCAATTGTTGACATAAATTCCAATAGTAAGCATGGAAAGTCTTTGAACTATACTCACAGTGCTGGTGTGCACTATAAGCATGCATTATGCAACATTCCAATTCGAGCATGCACTTGAGTACATATCGGTCTATTTCTCACACTTAGTGGCCATGTTCATCATACTACTGCTTGTTAACATTGATTGATTGGGCTGATATATCAGTTGAGCGATTTGCCACAGACCCTAAGACATTTGTCATAATTTTGGGAATTGACTTTTCATGATTTTTTTATTTTAATAAAATTAATCACTGCAATGTTTTTGGAAGAGAAATGGTCTTCCAGTGGAAGCAGTTAATATCATAATATACATGGTTTCTAAACCTAGGGTAGGTTGCCCATTAGCCTTTGTTCACTATTTATAATTATGAATTGTCATGCACTTATACATGGCAAATTCGGTGCTTTGTGAGCTCTAAATCTCTATTCTTAAAATATCTAAGAGACTAATTTCAAAATCATGGTGAGTGGCTGTGAATTTGTTAAAAACTTAGCTAAATTCAACTTACATGAAGATATTTGTGAGAATTTGCACACTTTTAAACTGAAGCACCTAAAATTTCAGAGGCATTTCTGGCATGGCATATTTTAATTGATTGCGATTACAGGGGAGGTTGACCCCATTTGCTAATGTACATTGTACACAGCTAATTGTAATTGCTGGGGAGGTTGACCCCATTTGTCACTATTTGTTCAAGGGGAGGTTGACCCCTTGCAGGTATGGAAATAAGGGACAGTGATCAGCAATAACTAATCAAATTTGGACACTAACCAATCCAATTTCCATAGTGATAAAACATGGATAAATATTTTGCTGATCAAATTCAAAGCTTTTAATAATGATCTCTGATCAAATTATTTTCCCTTATCTCCAACCCTGCCTTGGCCACTGTACATTGTACAACATGGCTATTTTACAGGGGAGATTGGCCCCTTGTTACCATGGTACATAGTGACTGTACATGGTATGATTTAGTGACTGTGATTCCTGGGGAGGCTGACCCCAGTGTAATTGCAGGGGAGGTTGACCCCATTTGTCACTATTTATTACAGGGGAGGTTGACCCCTTTTGCCATTGCACTGTATGAATCGATAAGACACTTGGGCACGTTGACCCTATTGTTTGTGATTTCATGTTTTAACACAATTTTGTGAAATCCTATCCTATCCTATCAAATCTAAAACTTCCTTATGTAACTTTTTCACATATGTGAACAGGCAACCCTAGAAAATATTGTGGGTGGCCTTATATTATGATCTGATTTTTTCACAGTATATGACATTTATCCAGTTTATATGAGGAAGACCCAATTTGTCACAGTGTTGACACAATTTGCTGCTCTTAGGTTGACCCTTATTTGTCACACTCACAGTAGTGCCACTTGTGGTTGTAAATACGGGAGGTTGACCCACTTGCTACACTCAGAGTAGTGACTCTCATTCATAGCTGTTTTAAATACAGAAGGTCCAGGGCCTGAACATACAGATTGTTTCTCAAGTGCTCTGTATCTACATTGTCTAGTTACCATTTAGACATTACTGTTCAACCCTGAATTCATGAAACCAGGACATCAGGAAATGAATTGCATGCCCAGAATGTGGATACTGCGTTATATCTCTATAATTACAGATCCTGTTGTGTCTGCAGACGATTTTGGATGTTGGGAAGCCCAGGTGATTTTTTATCCCATTCCGCTGTCCAGTCACTCCTATCCTGTTTTGGACCCTCTGCTCCATTGTATATTCATGAGATGGAGACCTATCATCGACTGGAATATCCATCATTCCTTCTTCATCAACTCCAGAATAGTCCATCAAGCTAGAGTCCTGCTGCTTTTGCTGACTTACCTGTTCTACCAAGTGGTATACATATTACCAACGTTAACATGGATTTTTACGAGCCAGAATTTACCAACGATTTTGTATGCTCTATCTATCATCACTCAGATATACTGTGCATCACCGCCTACGTGTATCTCTGAAATCCAGCTGTATCACAGTGACTCGAACTGAATTTACTTGGTGTATATATATTTAGTGTATGATCAGGGTCATAATACATTCTCATGAGGTCAGCATTGACTGCTCACATTTCAGTATACATGAACAAACTAAGCTTGTCAGAAAGCCAGTTATATCATCGTTATAATACATTCTGCTGCTCAGGAGGTCAGCATTGACTGCTCACAATTCAGTAGACATGAACATACAACTTGTCAGAAATCCAGCTATAGCATACTGACTTGAACTGAATTTACTTGGTGACTGTTTATATTTAGTGTGCGATCATGGCCATAATACATTCTACTTCTCATGAGGTCAGCATTGACTGCTCATCAATTCAGTATACATGAACATACAAAGCTTGTCAAAAATCCAGTTATATCATAGTGACTTGAACTGAATTTACTTGGTGTATATATTTAGTGTGTGATTATGGTCATAATACATTCTATTTCTCATGAGGTCAGCATTGACTGCTCACATTTCAGTATGGATAAACATTAAGCTTGTCAGAAATCCAGCTATACCAGGCATAGTGACTTGAACTGAATTTACTTGGTGTATATATTTAGTGTATGGTCGTAATACATTCTACTTTTCAGGAGGCCCGCATTGACTGCTCTAATTTCAGTACATATAATTGACTTGTTCCTTTCTATTCATATTGTAGGAGAAGTGTGAAACCATCACCTATGTTTTGTCTCAACATCATATTCAGATGGCCTCCATTATACTCGAGCAGGGTCTATAAATATTTAAGAAAATTTCAATTTTTTTTTTTTTTTTTTTTATATCTAACATATGAACTTGGACAGGATAGCAACTTTTGATCTGACAGAATCAGATTTTGATCAGATATATCTCATATCTGACCGCTACTTCAGACCCTGCTGTAGTGTGATTTACAGTGTAATCTCTCTATAACTCTTGTCATTGGGGACTGCACTGGCACTTTTATATTTTCAGACCAGACCTCTAGAAGGGTTGAAATGATATGTGCCTAGACTCTAGTTGTTTTGGTTGAGTCAGGTGCTCTTGTTCTTGCATTGATGAGACAGCTTTCCTTACAGGAGTAACTAGTACTTAACTTTTTATTTTTTTCTTCCAATTCTATACAGGTGTGTCCATGACCAGGTTTGACAACACAACAGACAGCATTGTGCAGAACTTTCTTCAGCCTGAATTTCCTCTGAAGTTGCCAGCATGTTTGATATTGTCTATATTACCGTTCAGAGTCTTGAGATAAGCTAATTCAACATGTTCAAATTCTCAGTCAATTCCCAGAGTTTGGTCGAATTTTATTCTTTGAACATAGGCGAGATACGTTTTTTCATCAGACATATCTGATCATGCTGCTATTTCAGACCCTGATAGTTTCTTATTCCATTATGATTTCATACTCACAGACAGAAATGGTTGCCTGCTCTCAGCATCTCTATGCTTGCTGATCCTGTGTTAACTCATTTCCTTTAATTATTACTTCCAGGTTTTTCTCAGTGAGCTTTCTATTATTAATGTAGGTGATCCCAAAGATTGTTCTCTCTGTAGTGCAGTGTGACAGAGGGTTGAGGGGCGCCTGTGACATGTCTGTACATATCATCTGCAGCTTAATTTGGTGGAATCACTGGTCCTTCTGATATACTGTATCCCAGGTTATTATATTGTATTAGTTTGTTTCTAAGTTTTTTTTTTGTGTGTTACTTTATAGACCACCAGTCTGTTTGCAGTAGCAGTGCTTTCCATGGGGAAGCGTAAATATGGACGTTGTAAAACACTTTTATCTTTAAGAATTCCTCATGCATTGTCTATTTCAGAGAGGAAATCCTACCTCATCCTATCATCCCCAGGCTTGTGAATCCAGTACTAACTATCATTACTATCACTTTCAGGTCTTTTACCAGTGAGCTCCATCACACACAGATACTGGTATATGTGAATTCCTGTATTATGTATTATACAACAATCATATTGACTTCCTTTTGTCAACTTTATTTCAAAGATTATTCTTGAGAAAGTGAGGCTTAATCCTAACCTTCCCTTGGACAATTGACAACCTTGAGGATCTTCATTGTTTTTATCCGCCATACAATTTAACTGGCTGGCAGTTCAATGTTTTGTGGGGGAATGTCTGAGAAGTGAAGGATATTACTCATTTTTAGGAGGGTAACCGGGACTCTTCCAGTGCCAGTTGTTTTCTTTAATTGAAATAAATAAAGAAAAGAAATGAAATAAAAAATTTCCTGACAGGCCCATGAACCTTTCTCGTGCTATATATTTATTGTATTAATATGGTTCTTCACTATATGACAGGTATTTTATGCTGCCCTGAATGGTATTTGTTCTTCCAGTACCGTACTTGGCTGATGTGGATTTCTGTGCCCCTACCTTCAGGCACACTTATGCATATTTCTTTCATTTTCAGTCTAAAGATTGGTAAGGTAATATTCCACCATCCATGGACGCATAGTAATAGATTGCCCATGTTTTTTCATGCTATCTTTTATTGATTTACATGCTAATTTGGGAAATAAGTTCCCTTTATATTTGTTTGAGTCAATCTGTCTTGCTATACACCCTGTGCAAAATAAACTACATGTACCTGATTGTATTATTTCATGCAATTGCAGTCTTGATATAGTTGGCTGCTATATTACCATTGATCTGCTCATGAAGATGTAAACATTTGTAGTCAAAGTCATTACTTCAGTTAGCGCTAGCCAGTTGCTGCCATTCTCAGGTTATCAAACCAACTATTAAGAGGCCAGTGATATCTACTCATCCTACTGTTTTGTGTTAAATACTGTAAGGGCTAGGTCAGAGACTTCGGTTGGGTGATAACAGTTCCATCTTTTACTCCACTGTTATCTGTGGCCCTTTATGCTCCCCACCATTGCTGGTATAACAACATTTACATTATTTGCTAATTGGGGGCATGTTCTATCACTGTATTTGGTAACACATAATTCACATAATTCATATGTGTTCTCCATGCCCCTGCTATTTTATCATTTGTCATTTGAATTAATGATTTGTCATTTGAATTAATGATTATAACCATTGTCATTTGAATAAATGACCTAACCAGATTTCTGGGTGTTGTGTTTGTCTTTCCCAGCAAACTGAGCTCATTCTCTGACCTAGTCTATCTCGAGCATAAAAGGAAATTAGGGTTACCATAATTAAGTTTATGTGAGGATCAACAAGGTCGCTTCCTTATGTTGACATGATTATAGTTTTATTGTAACTGTTGATTGTGAGTTATCGCCCTTATATTAGACTCTCCAACTTTGTAACACGAGGTCAGGTTTCCTCGGCTACCTGGAATTTGTTTCTGGAAAATGTCAGTGAGGGATTTGGTTTCTCCAGTTTGCTACAGAAAAACCCTCCCTACCCTCCCTCAATTCTCTGTCTTGTGACATTTTGTAACAGGAAGCCCTTTATGCTCCCCACCTTTGCTGGTATAACAACATTTACATTATTTGCTAATTGGGGGCATGTTCTATCACTGCATTTGGTAACACATAATTCACATAATTCATATGTGTTCTCCATGCCCCTGCTATTTTATCATTTGTCATTTGAATTAATGATTTGTCATTTGAATTAATGATTATAACCATTGTCATTTGAATAAATGACCTAACCAGATTTCTGGGTATTGTGTTTGTCTTTCCCAGCAAACTGAGCTCATTCTCTGACCTAGTCTATCTCGAGCATAAAGAAAGTTGGTAATGGAGTGGTGTTTGGGGATGAAGTTGGAAGAAATGTTTTCTCTGAATGACAATGAAAGCACTCTCTCATTTTACAGTGACAGAACGACAGAATGGAAATAGTCCATTTTCCCTCAGCGACAGAACGACACAATGAAAAGAATCTTTTTCATCAGCGACAGAACAACAGAATAGAAATTTAGTCTATTTTTGCTACAGCGACAGAAGGACGTAATGGAAAAGATATTATTCTTCGGCGAAAGAACGACAATGAAAATTAACATTGTCTAAAAAATTAACTACAGCGACAAAATGAAAACTCTCTTTTTCTTCAACGACAGAATTAACCTTAATTTCCACACTGACTGAAGACAGAATGGAAAGTCCCTTTTCCTACAGCGACAGAGCGACAGACTGGAAGTGTCAAAGCGGAGTTAAGGAGGAATGTATTGCTAGTTTTACCGTAATATTTAATGTTTGTACAACAATGTATGAATAAATCAATTTGTTTGAAAAGCATATATGAATTTATCTTCATCCTTTTGATAATGGTGACTAAATACAAACATAATATAATCAGTTGAACAACGGAAGGTAATCATTTAATCTGTATTATTTCTAGATTAGGCAGACCCCTCGTGAAGTTTATTATATATGTTCAATTCTATCTGATTTCTCGGTTGAACAGATACTTTAGAGTTACAGACGAATTTACTAGTAATATAGTGTCAACGCGGGGTTTCAATATGTCCTCATGAACAGAAGACTGGGTAGAAAAGAAATCATTAGAGGGATCACTTTTGATTCTTGTGATGTTTTTAGAAATAAGCCGTCAATATAATTGTCTGTGGTATCATAGGACTCCAGCGTCATTTTCCAACACCCATCTAATGGTGCGTTTAATAAAGGAGGAATATACAACTGGACGAGTGTCAGAGCGGGATTAGGGAGGAATGTACCTGTATAGACGAATGTCAAATCAAGGGTAGGTATAGACAAATGTCAAAGCGGGGTTAGGGAGGAATGAGTGTCAAAGCGAGGTTTAGAAGGAATGTACATATACACGAGAGTCAACGCGGTGTTAGGGAGGAATGTACATGTAGTTAAGTGTCAAAACAGTGTTGGGAAGGAAGGCAGTGCAGTAGAATGTTGAAGTTTAAAGAGTTTAAAAACCGGGTTCGGGAGGAATGTACTGTTCGTCTTACAATAATATTTATTGCTTAAATAAACATGCATACATACATCGCAGGATATATCAAATGCCCAGCAGCGTTTGCTAGATCCTGTGTGAAAGTTGACGATTTTAATCAACATCACAAAACATTATTTTAGAAACTTTTAAAACAGGAATATACCACCATGCGCCTACACCCGATACATATCGCATGCTGATTACATAATACGAGCGTAGCGTGCAAGATCTGTGGCGTTACGTTTCCTAACTTGTGCCTGATTCCGATTAACCCGGGGCTAGTGGAGGTAAAGCCATGTACTTTAAGATCCTCATCGTGCTCATATGAATAGGCCCAATCAAAGCGTTACTGAGATTTTTTAGATAACGAATTTACAACAAAAATCATATGGATTAAGAATACAGATCAGCGATAGGCATTTGATATTTTTGGAACATCACGATGTCTTGCCAGCATCAATGAAAATTGTTGATCGCTTCTCTCTTGCAAGAAACTTGCCTACATTTATGTATACTATGGTTGATTTTCTTTGAATTTAGAGCTATGCTCTCAGAAGAATTTGCATTATGGACGCGAAATTCTTTGATGGACGACGGCTGGATATTGAATGACGGAATAGACGCTTGTATTTTAGCTGAAAGGCGTATATCCAGCAGTCGTCGACAGAAATTATGGGAAATATTACCTGTAATGTTGTCATTCAATGTATGGTACTTACGTTAAACAGACCATGATACTTTGTGGCGAAAATATATCTTGCTTGTAACAATTCAACAACAATAAGCATCCAATCGATGTCTTTCAGTTCAATATAGTATTTCCGGATTTCTGCTATACAAAAGATACTTTCGCCTTCCTCTATACTTTCATCCCTAAATTCAGCGAAAATTTTCCTCTCCTAGCATTGTGGAATACAGTTTTACTATTTTATTCTCAAACACTTTCATCGTTTGCATTTGGTAAACATTACTGCATTTTGCCGCGGAAAAAAATGACTTTTATTCTGCCGCTTTAGAGAAAAGACTTAACATTCTGCTGTTCTGTCACTGAAGAAACTACCTTGTCCTCAGTCTGACACTTCAGGAAAAACAGTGTTTCCATTCTCTCGCCGTGGTGCTACCTTGAAAAACTATAGTTTCCTCAAACTGTCGTTTTAGGAAAAGAGTGCTTCCATTATGTCGTTCTGTCGCATGAGAAAACAGACGGCTTCCATTGTGTCGTTCTGCAACTTCAGGGAAAGAGTGTTTCCATTATGTCGTTCTGTCGCTGAAGGAAATAGACTTTCCATTTGTCGTTCTGTGCATGACTGAAGACAAATAGACCACTTCAATTCTGTCATTCTGGTCGCTGTGCCCAGGGAGTGTTTCCATTCTGTCGTTTTGATGTTACCTAGCACAAAATATATTGTATTTAATCTGTCACTTCAAGAAAAGAATGTTTCCATTATGTCGTTCTGCCGCTGGAGAAAAAGACTTTCCATAAGGAAAGTAGTGTGCGTCCATTCTGTCATTCTATCGTTCTGTCACTTCATTAAAATGAGTCTCTTTCAATTCTGTCGTTATGCTGATGCATTATGGAAAAATTTAGTTCCCTCCAACGGTCGCTGTATTTTGCAATAATAATAATATTTCCATTCTATCGTTCTGGTGTGGCCTTTTATAAACAGCCCCTGTTTTCCTATATCAAAGCCTGCTGAAACTGGCCGTGATTTCTTACATGAAGTATTGACCCTCTTCAATTCAACGCAACGTATAAAGGTGGCGGAAAAAGATGTCGAGCGTACTGAAAAGAATTTATATGACCCCACAGACCAGTATTCTGAATGTATATCCAAAAACATCACAAGCACCAAAATTGATCCCAGTGATTTGTACGCCAGCCACGCTTTTATTGTAGCTGTTCATGTGGACATCTTGAATGACATGACAACACGGCCCCTAGCACCGGCTTGAGCAGTATTAAATACAAATCGCAAAGATCTGATGGGAAGTGATGAACTATGTGACCATTAGATAAAAGAAACGGTACAAACGGGGAATATCAGTAGAATGCAAGTTCTTATTCAGAACACAAGTATGTGAGGCCAGACGCTGACCAATCAGAACACAAGTATGTGAGGCCAGACGCTGACCAATCAGAACACAAGTATGTGAGGCCAGACGCTGACCAATCAGAACACAAGTATGTGAGGCCAGACGCTGACCAATCAGAACACAAGTATGTGAGGCCAGACGCTGACCAAGCGCTTCATAGACACACATTGTCATATCAAAAAATTGTATGTACGTATATAATAACGCACCCATGTGACTTGCAATGAAGGAGGTGCATGTCAGGTTTGTTTCTCGGTTGTCCCCCATTTGGCTGAGTACACGTAACCCGGCATCCCGGTGTTGATAGCCTGGATAGCAAGTTTGGAGACTGGTAGGGTCTGAGACGCGTTCCCTCGAGGCTGGGTCATTAGGTAACAGGTCTCGGAGATGCGTCTGGGCTGTGAAGAGAGAAGAAATACTTGTAGCTACAGCATAAAAATGGTTTATACACAAAGCGAGAATACTAACTCGAGGAACATTTGCTTGAACTTTGACGACATGTTCCACAAAAAACCCAAATAATTAAAAAAATAACGGCATCGTCAAGGGCTGCGTATCCATGAAATGTCCTTCTAGGAACAGTGCATTTCGTTAATTAACTGATTTAGTTGACTAATTGCTGCTTTAGCCAAAGTTGATAGATGGATATGGGTGAGACAGTCCCGCTTCTTAGTGAGCCATATACAGAGTCTCATCTCGGATAAGCGAAGTGTCAAATAAATTATTGTTCTCTATTTATGGCGCGCTAGATCTCCAAAACTCTTAGGCTGATGATGCTCAATCGTCATGCTTTGCTCTAGTGCATATTACTAATTGGTACTGGCTGACTGATTGGTTTGGCGTCCATATATGATTGACCCAGTTTCGTAAATCGAAAATTCTAATAAAACGGCTTGATCGATTAGGCTACTCTGAAACTTGACCTATATAATCATTGATACAAGGCATGGCCAAACGTTGAAGGCCACTTGGTCCTTGAATTGAAAATGACTGTCAGGGACGAATAAAAATTGGCTTTCCAAGGAACGGATTTGGACCGGAAAAGTAACGTCATATACAATATATGATATGCTGATCACACATCCAGCACCGGTACCGTCGCCTTTTTCGCGTATCATTCCAGTTGGATGTGTCTCTCGTTTGTCCACGGTTTGACTACATGTATGTCTGAGCAAGGTTTTTTTTGGTCAAAAGTTCAGCAGGTGGTACACTCGGGTGACCAAGGCATTGTCCAAGGCTTTGTTGATGTTAACTGCGCACTTCTTCAAATTCAACCATAGAGACGGGTTCAAGGTCTGTCCGGCTTTGGTGGGATAGGTTAATTGTCTTCTTTTAAAATCTTTCTTCCAACGGCGAATATGGACAATCTAGTTAAAATTAAATCATATATGCTCACCCATTTGGATATGTCGCTTACAGGATCTAACCGGCTTGCAGTAACGCGAGTGTCAACCAATCCCGAGAGCTCTTCATAGTGCTTTGAAGGGAACATAATGGTAAGTGGTTTCTGGTTGGCTCAGCCGAATCACACCCTAAACTGTCGGGGAATGTTCTGATGTCGCCGCCCTCCCGCCAGGTTGGCACCATAATGCGGGGTAGAATTATGGACTGGTCCTTGGCGTAAACCTTGGGATAAAGCGAAGATCATGACCCTCCCCGACTGCAAGGAAGGTAGTTAAAATGCGGCCGTGATGTCATAAGACTATTAAATATTCATGAGCTGGACGCTCTGAACACCAAATTTGGTTGAAATCAGTAAGATCCTACATAGCGTCTTATACGATTGGGTAGTGTTGATAGGATATTAATTTATTAAGATTGGAATATGGACGTCATCTTTCCCACGAAAGCGGACGTAATAGACGTAGACATCGCTGCACAACGTGAAAGGGGCTCGGCATTTACATTCTGGTTAGCGATGAGGTCGTCGAACAAAATGGCATATTCTGTCGATTTCATCCAGCTCTTCCAAGTTAAACGTACATTATTTATACTGGGCGAAGGGTCGAAGTCGGTCACATCTATACTCTCGGTGATATCTACGTCAGCGTGCCCGTTGAAGCAAGTGGAGAGGAAAGGTGGAGGCTCCTGGGTTAAGGCTTATCACATGACAACCGTGTTTTAATGATCCTGCGTGTGAGATCCCGGATAGAGCCTGTCATCACAGCCGAAGGCCCATCTTGAGTATAGGCCTACGTATATAGATAATCAATTTGTGTACAACAGACAAAAGTTGTCATATATACGGATTTGTTTACAACCGACAAAAGTCTTTGTCATATAAAAACAGATATGATCGCAGATCGTTAGGGCTACCAGACCTTTGTCTGTGGATCCTCGGCGTCTATATCGACAGAATCCGGACAATTACAAGCGTCTAGTCCGTCATTCATAATCCAGCCGTCGTCCATTAGAGAATATCCGCGTCCATAATCCAAAGACCTATTCCATTTTCCATATAACAGTATTAGCACCAAATTCAAAAAGACAATCATAGTATACAAAAACATAGGCTTGTTTCCTGCAAGAGAGAAGCGGTCAACAGTTTTCAATGATGCCGGCAAGACATCATGATGTTCCAAAAATATCAAATCCGTATCGCTGATCTGTATTCTTAATCCATAATATTCGTTGTGAAGTCGTCATCTAAAGAATGATGTATCTCAGTCACGCTTTGATTGTGACTGTTCATATGAGTACCATGAGGTTCTTGAAGTACATGGGTTCATACGGCCCCTAGCCCCGGGTTAAGCGGAATTAGACACAAGTTACGACACGTAGCGCCATAGATCTTGCACGCTACGTTCGTATTTTGCCATCAGCATGCGATATGTATCGCCAAATTTGAGAAACTTTGAGTGTAGGCGCTTGGTGGAATAGCCCTGTTTTTTAAGTTTCTGCACCAGTGTTTTGTGACGTTGATTAAAATCGTCACATGTAACACAGGATCTAGCAAATGCTACTAAGCGAGATATGTATACGCCATATGCAGGTCCCACTGGAATATTACTGTCCAGAAAATGATAGCTTACGATGTCGAAATTGTAATCATCTCTTTTGTCATAAAGTCGACGAGAGAGAATGCCCGCTTCATTTTTATAGAGATATAGATCTAAATATGATGTGCCTGTAGGGCTATCTGTAGTTTCCTTCAAATCCAGTGGAGGTGGATATATATCCTTCACTGCGTCATTTATATAGCGATTATCCACAGCGAGAAGATCGTCTATGTAGCGTTTGGTGAATGAGAAGGAACGGGCTTTGAATGGATCGGTTTTTGAAAGCGCCTGCATATAGTCATATTCATAAGAGAACAGGTACAGGTCAGCCAACATGGGTGCACAATTAGTACCCATTGGAATACCTATATGCTGCTGATATATTGTGTTGCCAAATTTCACATAGATATTTTTAATGAGAAATTCAAGCAACTCTATAAACAAAGAACAAACATGTCTTATTGAAGACATGTGGTTGCATATACACATATAAAGATGAAACAATGATTGTCAAAGGGGTATGAAATAAAACCTTTTCTCGGTCCAGGTGTCTCAAATGAATGTCTTGATAGCGCGATCCAAAATGTCAAAAGAAAAAAAAACAAAAAAAAACAAAGACCGGTAGATGCGCGAGACATAAGTTAGGCTAATAAGTTAAGAGTTTTGTGGGAATCTCTATTTTAGCGGACCTGATATTTGGAGATATGTGGTTTTGTCAGTAGTAGGGAATGCGTGGTACAGGCCCCAGCCTCCCAAATAGCCTCTCAAATCCACCGAGCGCTGTCATACGTCATTAACGATTTATATTTGTATAAATTATTGCGTCTGGATATTAATAAATTATATGCGTTACAACCTATCCTAAATATATATAGAAAAGATCTACATATGATATTATAAATAAATTCTCCGAATTTATACGTTAATTATTAATAACGATTAAATAACCTATATTTTAGGTTTCATACCGCTTTTACAAAAAGGTGTTATTTCGATATATATTTTTATGTAGTACGGGTGCATAGCAATAAATTCTCCGAATCTGTACGTTAAGCGTTCATATATATTATATATATATCCATAAGCAATTTGTTTATTTATCTACTTCCCAACTTCTAAATGCCACTTAAGGAAACCGTTCATATATATTGTAGACTATTAATTTTTATAAATTGCAATTAGTATTACCAAACACTCGGTGACACTCGACTACTAATTACGGTATATATTTAACCTCGCTATACGGATAGAAGGCGGTTATGATACATAATTGTATTGATTTTACCCCCTGTCAATGCGAAGGGGTGTATAGGGGTAACAGGTGTGATCGAATAACAGAAATCACTCGGTCTGAATATAAGCAGGCGTTTCGATTATAACTTGCAGAACTCGATTGCAATTAGTATATGGTAATATTGAGGGTTCGAGTGTTTATATTTACAGACCGATATCGCTTTAATTAGGGCAATTATACAATACAATCAACGTATAGCGGGAGTTGAAAGGGTATACCGTGAAATAGATCATTATTTGAGAACCGTTTGTCGAAATATATATATACCTCTAATAGAATTCAATTTATATCTTACTTCGGAATGGCGAATTTACTGAAAAATACCATCGAACCTAAAGAATCGTCCGTAAGTATAATAATTTTATTGCGATCTACTCGCAGATAATACAAGGGCTACTCACTTTTAATATTTCAACTCTATATTTTTTATAGGCTAACAGCTCTACGTGGGCCGGATTCGTACGAGAAAATACGGACATTTTAGGTAGTTCCGGTTGGCCTAGTTTGGAGACTGTATTCGCCATAGATGGAGTCGTTGAAACACGAACGGTTTATAATGACGATGATTGGAATGTGGGTATAAGAAGTCCGACAACCATCCTCCTAAATGATTCCCCTTCACTTCCGGAGATTAAAACACGTAAATGTGTGGAATTATCCCGTTTATTCTCGCCCAGAGTTTGCAAAAACTGTAATCAGTCATTAAGCGTCGAAGTTTGCGGAAAATGTCGCGTTAGTTTATGCCGAGATTGCGCGTGTTTCGCTCGACAGGTGTCATTCGGGGTTTTTATGTGTCCGAGCTGTTGTAGTTGTGAGTTTTATCGCTATTGGCGAATGAAGCAATCGAAATAATCAAAACCGGTGATAACAATAAACAGCTACTACACATATCTTTGGGGGACTATTCTTGGACTTGCGCAGATTTTTAGGAACTTTTCATGAACTTTGGGGGACTTCCTCGGACTATTGTTGGATTTGTGTGGATTTTAAGAACTTTTCATGAACTTTGGGGGACTTCCTCGGACTATTGTTGGATTTGTGTGGATTTTAAGAACTTTTCATGAACTTTTAGGGACTATTCTTGGACTAGTCTTGGACTAGTCTTGGACTATTCTTGGACTTGGGTGGATTTTAAGAACTTTTCATGAACTTTTAGGGACTATTCTTGGACTAGTCTTAGATTATTCTTGGACTTGGGTGGATTTTAAGAACTTTTCATGAACTTTTAGGGACTATTCTTGGACTAGTCTTGGACTATTCTTGGACTTGGGTGGATTTTTAAGAACTTTTCATGAACTTTTAGGGACTATTCTTGGACTATTCTTGGACTTGGGTGGATTTTTAGGAACTTTTCATGAACTTTTAGGGACTATTCTTGGACTAGTCTTGGACTATTCTTGGACTTGCGCAGATTTTTAGGGACTTTTCATGAACTTTGGGGGACTTCCTCGGACTATTGTTGGACTTGGGTGGATTTTAAGAACTTTTCATGAACTTTTAGGGACTATTCTTGGACTAGTCTTGGACTATTCTTGTACTTGGGTGGATTTTAAGAACTTTTCATGAACTTTTAGGGACTATTCTTGGACTAGTCTTGGACTAGTCTTGGACTATTCTTGTACTTGGGTGGATTTTAAGAACTTTTCATGAACTTTTAGGGACTATTCTTGGACTTTTAGGGACTAGTCTTGGACTATTCTTGGACTTGGGTGGATTTTTAGGAACTTTTCATGAACTTTTAGGGAATAGTCTTGGACTAGTCTTGGTTGGACTAGTCTTGGACTATTCTTGGACTTGGGTGGATTTTAAGAACTTTTCATGAACTTTTAGGGACTATTCTTGGACTAGTCTTAGATTATTCTTGGACTTGGGTGGATTTTAAGAACTTTTCATGAACTTTTAGGGACTATTCTTGGAGTAGTCTTGGACTAGTTTTGGACTAGTCTTGGACTATTCTTGGACTTGGGTGGATTTTTAAGAACTTTTCATGAACTTTTAGGGACTATTCTTGGACTATTCTTGGACTTGGGTGGATTTTTAGGAACTTTTCATGAACTTTTAGGGACTATTCTTGGACTAGTCTTGGACTATTCTTGGACTTGCGCAGATTTTTAGGGACTTTTCATGAACTTTGTGGGACTTCCTCGGACTATTGTTGGACTTGGGTGGATTTTAAGAATTTTTCATGAACTTTTAGGGACTATTCTTGGACTAGTCTTGGACTATTGTTGGACTTGGGTGGATTTTAAGAACTTTTCATGAACTTTTAGGGACTATTCTTGGACTATTCTTGGACTATTCTTGGACTTGGGTGGATTTTTAGGAACTTTTCATGAACTTTTAGGGACTATTCTTGGACTAGTCTTGGACTATTGTTGGACTTGGGTGGATTTTAAGAACTTTTCATGAACTTTTAGGGACTATTCTTGGACTAGTCTTGGACTATTCTTGGACTTGGGTGGATTTTTAGGGACTTTTCATGAACTTTTGGGGACTTTTCTTGGACTAGTCTTGGACTATTGTTGGACTTGGGTGGATTTTAAGAACTTTTCATGAACTTTTAGGGACTATTCTTGGACTATTCTTGGACTATTGTTGGACTTGGGTGGATTTTAAGAACTTTTCATGAACTTTTAGGGACTATTCTTGGACTAGTCTTGGACTATTGTTGGACTTGGGTGGATTTTAAGAACTTTTCATGAACTTTTAGGGACTATTCTTGGACTAGTCTTGGACTATTCTTGGACTTGGGTGGATTTTTAGGGACTTTTCATGAACTTTTGGGGACTTCCTCGGACTATTGTTGGACTTGGTGGATTTTTAGGAACTTTTCATGAACTTTTAGGGACTATTCTTGGACTATTCTTGACTAGTCTTGGACTATGCCTTGTAGTGGATTTTAAGAACTTTTCATGAACTTTTAGGGACTATTCTGGACTAGTCTTGGACTTGACTTGGGTGGATTTTTAGGAACTTTTCATGAACTTTTAGGGACTTGACTAGTCTTGGACTATTCTTGGACTTGTGTGGATTTTTTAGAACTTTTCATGAACTTTTGTGGAAAACAATAAAGAGCTGCTACACCTATCTATGAATGGTATATTTATTATCACTGGATACTCGTTGTAACCGACTATCGCCCATATAAAATCATATCGAAACGACTCTGGACGGTGGCTGAAAGAAAGAAGAACGCAACATCGGTTGTTAAAGTTCAAAGTATATATTTATTTATACAAATTAATTTAGTAATGACAGTTTCAAAACGAAAATACAAACTGAGCAATCCTAGTACCCAAACACTAATTTCATTCCATTTCCATAACTCCGTGAAAGAGCTGAGGGTACTAGGATTGCTCAGTTTGTATTTTCGTTTTGAAACTGTCATTACTAAATTAATTTGTATAAATAAATATATACTTTGACCTTTAACAACCGATGTTGCGTTCTTCTTTCTTTCAGCCACCGTCCAGAGTCGTTTCGATATGACTTTATATGGGCGATAGTCGGTTACAACGAGTATCCAGTGATAATAAATATACCATTCATAGATAGGTGTAGCAGCTCTTTATTGTTTTCCAGAAAAGTTCATGAAAAGTTCTTAAAATCCACACAAGTCCAAGAATAGTCCAAGACTAGTCCAAGAATAGTCCCTAAAAGTTCATGAAAAGTTCTTAAAATCCACACAAATCCAACAATAGTCCGAGGAAGCCCCCCAAAGTTCATGAAAAGTTCTTAAAATCCACACAAATCCAACAATAGTCCGAGGAAGTCCCCCAAAGTTCATGAAAAGTCCCTAAAAATCTGCGCAAGTCCAAGAATAGTCCAAGACTAGTCCAAGACTAGTCCAAGAATAGTCCCTAAAAGTTCATGAAAAGTTCTTAAAATCCACCCAAGTCCAACAATAGTCCGAGGAAGTCCCCAAAGTTTATGAAAAGTCCCTAAAAATCTGCGCAAGTCCAAGAATAGTCCAAGACTAGTCCAAGAATAGTCCCTAAAAGTTCATGAAAAGTTCCTAAAAATCCACCCAAGTCCAAGAATAGTCCAAGACTAGTCCAAGAGTAGTCCCTAAAAGTTCATGAAAAGTTCCTAAAAATCCACCCAAGTCCAAGAATAGTCCAAGACTAGTCCAAAACTAGTCCAAGACTAGTCCAAGAATAGTCCCTAAAAGTTCATGAAAAGTTCTTAAAATCCACACAAATCCAACAATAGTCCAAGACTAGTCCAAGAATAGTCCCTAAAAGTTCATGAAAAGTTCTTAAAATCCACACAAATCCAACAATAGTCCGAGGAAGCCCCCCAAAGTTCATGAAAAGTTCTTAAAATCCACCCAAGTCCAACAATAGTCCGAGGAAGTCCCCCAAAGTTCATGAAAAGTCCCTAAAAATCTGCGCAAGTCCAAGAATAGTCCAAGAATAGTCCCTAAAAGTTCATGAAAAGTTCCTAAAAATCCACCCAAGTCCAAGAATAGTCCAAGACTAGTCCAAGAGTAGTCCCTAAAAGTTCACGAAAAGTTCCTAAAAATCCACCCAAGTCCAAGAATAGTCCAAGACTAGTCCAAAACTAGTCCAAGACTAGTCCAAGAATAGTCCCTAAAAGTTCATGAAAAGTTCTTAAAATCCACCCAAATCCAAGAATAGTCCAAGACTAGTCCAAGACTAGTCCAAGAATAGTCCCTAAAAGTTCATGAAAAGTTCTTAAAATCCACACAAATCCAACAATAGTCCGAGGAAGTCCCCCAAAGTTCATGAAAAGTTCTTAAAATCCACACAAATCCAACAATAGTCCGAGGAAGTCCCCCAAAGTTCATGAAAAGTTCCTAAAAATCTGCGCAAGTCCAAGAATAGTCCCCCAAAGATATGTGTAGTAGCTGTTTATTGTTATCACCGGTTTTGATTATTTCGATTGCTTCATTCGCCAATAGCGATAAAACTCACAACTACAACAGCTCGGACACATAAAAACCCCGAATGACACCTGTCGAGCGAAACACGCGCAATCTCGGCATAAACTAACGCGACATTTTCCGCAAACTTCGACGCTTAATGACTGATTACAGTTTTTGCAAACTCTGGGCGAGAATAAACGGGATAATTCGTCCACACATTTACGTGTTTTAATCTCCGGAAGTGAAGGGGAATCATTTAGGAGGATGGTTGTCGGACTTCTTATACCCACATTCCAATCATCGTCATTATAAACCGTTCGTGTTTCAACGACTCCATCTATGGCGAATACAGTCTCCAAACTAGGCCAACCGGAACTACCTAAAATGTCCGTATTTTCTCGTACGAATCCGGCCCACGTAGAGCTGTTAGCCTATAAAAAATATAGAGTTGAAATATTAAAAGTGAGTAGCCCTTGTATTATCTGCGAGTAGATCGCAATAAAATTATTATACTTACGGACGATTCTTTAGGTTCGATGGTATTTTTCAGTAAATTCGCCATTCCGAAGTAAGATATAAATTGAATTCTATTAGAGGTATATATATATTTCGACAAACGGTTCTCAAATAATGATCTATTTCACGGTATACCCTTTCAACTCCCGCTATACGTTGATTGTATTGTATAATTGCCCTAATTAAAGCGATATCGGTCTGTAAATATAAACACTCGAACCCTCAATATTACCATATACTAATTGCAATCGAGTTCTGCAAGTTATAATCGAAACGCCTGCTTATATTCAGACCGAGTGATTTCTGTTATTCGATCACACCTGTTACCCCTATACACCCCTTCGCATTGACAGGGGGTAAAATCAATACAATTATGTATCATAACCGCCTTCTATCCGTATAGCGAGGTTAAATATATACCGTAATTAGTAGTCGAGTGTCACCGAGTGTTTGGTAATACTAATTGCAATTTATAAAAATTAATAGTCTACAATATATATGAACGCTTAACGTACAGATTCGGAGAATTTATTGCTATGAACCCGTACTACATAAAAATATATATCGAAATAACACCTTTTTGTAAAAGCGGTATGAAACCTAAAATATAGGTTATTTAATCGTTATTAATAATTAACGTATAAATTCGGAGAATTTATTTATAATATCATATGTAGATCTTTTCTATATATATTTAGGATAGGTTGTAACGCATATAATTTATTAATATCCAGACGCAATAATTTATACAAATATAAATCGTTAATGACGTATGACAGCGCTCGGTGGATTTGGGAGGCTATTTGGGAGGCTGGGGCCTGTAACACGCATTCCCTACTACTTTTGTCCTCATCGTAAATATTGGTATCGAACGGCTTCTCCACCAATGCTGAGCAAATCGACATCTAATGTCGATATAAGCTGGAGGAAAACTAAGTTAATTTATAGTTGTTTGAATAGGTGTACTCTTTCTCTGGAAAGAAAACTCTGCTTCGGCGGGCCCTGTTTAAACGGACTTTTTTTCAGTACACTTCAGGAACACAGCAGGGATCATGGCAAAGTACAGACAAGCATTTAAACGGCACATGTTATTGCTATATGTATGTCGGTGAATGTTTCTCCTAAATTAAGGCTTTTTGGGGCCCGTTGCCGATCACCTTTTTGTCCTCCGCCACGAAGTGGTGGGAGGACTTGGAAATGCTAGCCGTCCGTCCTTCCGTCCGTCCTTCCGTCCGTCCCTCCGTCCGTCCGTCCGTCCCACATCTTGTGAACGCGATATCTTGAGAACAATTCGACCAATCGACTTCAAACTTGAGAAGGTGCTTCACATCAGTTAGACGGCCATTGGTATTGATTTTCACTGAGGTACGTAATCCAAGATGGCCGCCATCGACCATATTGGATTCTGTCCGTCCCACATCTTGTGAACGCGATATCTCAAGAACAATTCGACCGATTGACTTCAAACTTGAGAAGGTGCTTCACATCAGTTAGACGGCCATTGGTATTGATTTTCACTGAAGTACGTAATCCAAGATGGCCGCCATCGACCATATTGGATTCTGTTCGTCCCACATCTTGTGAACGCGATATCTCAAGAACAATTCCACCAATCAACTTCAAGCTTGGGAAGGTTCTTCACATCAGTCAGACGGCCATTGGTATTGATTTTTACTGAGGTACGTAATCCAAGATGGCTGCCATTGACCATATTGGATTCCATCCGTCCCAGATCTTGTGAACGCGATATCTCGAGAACAATTCAACCAATCGACTTCAAACTTGGGAAGGTTCTTCACATCAGACGGCCATTGGTATTGATTTTCACTGAGGTACGTAATCCAAGATGGCTGCCATTGACCATATTGGATTCTGTCCATCCCACATCTTGTGAACGCGATATCTCAACAACAGTTTGACCAATCCACTTCAGACTTGAGAATGTGCTTCGCATCAGTTAAAAGGCCATTGGTTTTGATTTTCACTGAGATACGTAATCCAAGATGGCTGCCATGGACCATATTGGATTCACTCCGTTCCACATCTTGTTAACACGATATCTCAAAAACAAATCAACCAATCGACTTCAAACTTGGGAAGGTTTTTCACATCAGTTAGACGGCCATTGGTATTGGTTTTCACTGAGGTACATAATCCAAGATGGCTGCCATTGACGATATTGGATTCCATCTGTCTCGGATCTTGTGAACGTGATATCTCGACAACAATTTGACCAATCAACTTCAAACCTGAGACGGTGCTTCACATCAGTTAGACAGCGATTGGTATTGATTTTCATTGAGGTAGTATGTAATCCAAGATGGCTGCCATTGACCATCTTGGATTTCACTCACCCATATTGTACCCATCTGTGTTGTGAACACGATATCTTGATCTATTCCACTCATCGATTTATAAACCTCACCATCCACAAATCCATATACAACTACAGACTTACATTCCAGTGTTACACCACCCATTACTGCTTTCCAAACCTCCTCAAATTGTCTCAACAATTCCAGATGAACGTCTCTTTCCA
Source organism: Hanleya hanleyi (assembly GCA_036873755.1). Taxonomy (NCBI): domain Eukaryota; kingdom Metazoa; phylum Mollusca; class Polyplacophora; order Lepidopleurida; family Hanleyidae; genus Hanleya; species Hanleya hanleyi. The sequence continues at coordinate 80,170 of JAVTVY010036098.1, read as the reverse complement.
CATACACATATCAACTTTCCAAGTTATATTTAAGGAGATATTGGAAGCGTATATGCTGTATGCTCTCAAACAGGCTACTTGGCGGAGGACCTGCTAGCTACTCAGCTTGTTTCAAATTCTTTCACAAGTCTGATATTGAATAATAATATTTGTTAAGATAGTGCCACGACACTGTAGCTCATCTGGCTGTAACTGGAGAAAGTAGCAGTAAGAAATTTTTACTAAAGAAATGCAATAGATGAGTTTCTAACTTTTGTTGTCCCCCCTGAACACTAAATGATCCATGCAGTAATTCCTGCGATTTCATGATAACAAAATTTCATGAGGAATTCAAGATGCGGCCGTATTGGATTTTCGAAATGGGCCAAAAAAGTATCTTGCACAACTGGACCACAAGGGGAACCTGTGTACCCAATTTGACAAAGATCCATGCAGTAATTTTCACGATAACAACATTTCATGGCAAAATTCAAGATGGTCGCCTGGTGACCAAATTGGATTTTGAATCGGACCAGAAAAGGTATTTTGCACAACTAGAACCTAAGTGGAACCTGTGTATCAAATTTGAGAAAGATAAATGCAATAGTTCCTGAGAAATCGTGATAACAAAGTTTCATGGGGAAATCCAAGATGGCCGCCAGATGACCATATTGGATTTTCGAATCAGATCACAAAAGGAATCTTGCACAACTAGACCTCAAGGGGAACCTGTGTACCAAATTTGAGAAAGATCCATGCAGTAGTTCATGAGAAATCACGATAACAATGTTTCATGGGGAAATCCAAGATGGCCGCCTGGTGGCCATATTGGATATTCAAATTGGACTAAAGTACACATGTTGTAAAACTAGACCCAAAGGGGAACCGGTGTACCAAGTTCGAGAACGATCCATAAAGTAGTTACCATATTTTAAAGCCATATTAAAAATCATATCGACATCACATGAACAAATTCTGGTGTACTCTGGAGCATGCATGTCAAGTTTAAGCTTACTGAGCCAAGTGGTTTCAGAGAAGAAGATGTTTACGGATGACGCACGACTCACGACGGACGACGGACAGTCAAACCATGACATTAGCCCATCGGGCCTTCGGCCCAGATGAGCTAAATACACATCAACAGTTGTATCGGTCGGTAGGGAGGGTTGGAGTCACTGGATAGCCAAATCAAGTTAATTACACCGGAATCTATAATGCCTGAACTGTAACTGCATTATGGTCGGGAGTTTGACAATGGAGGAAAAATTCACATTTATCCCTGAAGATGACTGAATTTATATTATAACCTAGCTAGCTTATTTACTCAACAAACACATTTCGTGTCTGGTCTTATTCTCATAGAAAAGTGTTGGTGAATGTGAAAACATCATAGGACAGTTTATCAATCCTACCTGACGATACTCCCAGATGGCCGTGGACTGGTTGGTCAAACGCACTGTCTTGTTGCCATCTAGGAATCGGGTCGAAATGGATACGGCCTCTTTCCCCATGCCTGTAACCTGTGTTTTCTCTAATTTGGTTTCCACTAATCCACAGAGCACATTCAGCCATTATAATCCCCAGCAAGAGAGCGATTAAACCCAAACAAGCCATGGTTCTGAAAATATACAACTTTTCTTTCTGAGATGTCCTTTCAACTTCTTGCTTTACTGTACGTTTTCGTTTGAAGCACTGCTCCTTTTATCACAATATTAGTGTTGTCCATCAAAAAACTGACAATAAACTGACCCTTAAAACCAATAATTATGTCGGCATACATCGCAGTATCTTGTGTGAATTCTTGGAAAGACTTACCAATCATGTTACCTTACCTGTTAACGAGTGGGTGCTCTGGCGTTATATGTAAAGTCGTTATGATAAACATTCACACTGTTATTATCCCTCAGCTCGTATGGGACTGTGTCGCGACAAAAGTCTCAATTATTCTTGTAGGTCAAATAAGTTTCCGTCGTACTCCTTAATTGTATCTTCATAGGCTAATATATGAACTAATGTTTGAAGTAAGAGAAAAAAATACCAGGTCTACTCTTTACTTTCGTGGACTTTCATTTCTCAAGTCTTTGTATCCTTTGATTTTGATGATAAAATGCGAAGTTGGATGAAGTTATTACGAGGATGTAGACAGCGTGATCCAATTTCTCCGTTCATATTATTAATTTTGTGCTAAAATACTGAGAACAATGGTTAGAAAAAAAAAGATGAAGAGTATTGAAATAAATCACACTAAAGTCAAAATCAGTCAATATGCGAATGACACTCAGCTGGCACTCGACGGAAGGAAGCACTGAAATGTATCGACGAGTTTTATGAACATTCAGCACTAAAAATAAAACGTGGAGAAAACAAAAGCAAGTTGGATAGGGAAACTTTCTGGATTGGAATCAAAACTATGTCAAAATATAACACTGGACTGGGTGAACGATTTAAAACTACTGGGCATACACTTTTCTGCTATCCATAAGGCCTCGTGAGCGGTAGGTACTGGGTTCTTCCTACATAAAATTGGAATATCGGATTGTAATTTATGTGACCATTGTAATCAAGAATCAGAGGCATTAGATCATCTGTTTCTCATTTATTCAGTTGTTAAGAATATTACGGACAGTCCTGAGGGGTGGCTGAATACAGAAATTGGAATGAGGGATGAGATTGACGCTGACAAGAAAATTTGATCATAAACTGTTTCAAAACAGTTTGGAAACTCAAAACTCAATTTGAAAGTCCTTTAAGATACATTGTACCAGAACTACTGCACAGAAAAATATATTGTCGTAAAAGCGGGAAAATAGAAAAATTCAAACAGAAATGGGCGCTCTTTGAAAACTTCTTCAGAACATATAACATTTCAAACCAGTAAAAATAGCGTTCAAACACGCCGCCAGCGCACTCCAAAATTGCCCTCTTTTGCTAGTACGCCTCGAGTGCGCATGCGCATCGTAACGTCATTGCTAGTGCAAACTGCCCACTCGTAGTCTACTCCACGAGCGCTTCAAGATGACACCCCACACGACCCATATAGTCTCATTTGAATTAGTTTGCCGACATGGCTCAGGAATAATGGAATGAGGCTTTAGTGGCTAGAGGCGGGCATGTTTATACCCGTTGAAGGCAATATAGCTCACACCATGCACGTTGTAGGGCGTTAGATTTGGTTATTGCTACTAGTAGAATGGTGTGTGTCAGTGGGATTCTAACCCACGTCCCCAGACCAGTAGTCTAAGATTGGCGCCTAAGACCACTCGGTCATCCTGACATATGCTGCATGGTTGTCATGGTCATAATGATTCATACAGAGCTACATTTGTTCAACGGTATACTCATACCCAGTGCAGACAATTTCACGGGTATTAACACTGACTCCAATCTGGGCAGCACAAAGAGTAAAGAATTTTGGTCCCTCATACAATCACTTGAGAATATTGATACATTTAATCCTGCATCTCTTTCTGAATTATACAAACATTTTGACACTATTAACCACCAAAATCAGTCAAACTGTACCGACGGTAAAGTGAAAGAGGAAATAAATACCCTAGAACAGTCTGACCATGGAAATAACCATCTTTCTGAGCCAATTTCCTTAAGTGAGATAAAGGCGGATATTAAAACTGTCCTGATGGGCTAATAAATGAAATGTTAAAATACCGACAACTCTCTCTTCTTTCTCCATCACCAAATTGTTTCATTGTAAAAATCAAATTATAGGGGAATCACTATCCTGAACAGTCTCGGCAAACTTTTCACTGAACTCCTTAATAACAGACTTTCAAACTTCTTGGAAAAAAGTAACATCCTTCCAGAAGAACAAACTGGCTTCCGTCCAGATCGTCGAACAACAGACAATCTTTACCTTATTTTTTACTCTTATAGGTAATTATGTTAAGAAAAAGAATAAATTATTCTTCTTCTGTTTTGTCGACTTAAAGCAGGCACTCGACTCGGTTTGGCATGGCGGTTTGTTCTTGAAGCTTCTTCCAATAGGAAACTCATTGAAGACATGCATACGAAATCAGTGCTTTAAGTTAAGCAAAACAACTCGCTCTCGCCTAAATTAGAACGCTTGGTGGGAGTCCGCCAGGGAGACCTCAGTCCTACCCTCTTTAACGTATACGTTCATGACCTTCAGTTCACCCGCACTGAACTTGGACTTTTCCCCCTTCACTTCGACATCCTCATGGCTACTCTAAAATACGACGACCGACTCCAAAACACACAAAATACATATGCCTCTGGTAAAAACAGTTGCCAAGTTCAAGAATGCGGCGAAATTGGCAACTAGTGATATAAAAAACATGACTAAGTTTCAGAAGAATAGATACTACCATCAAATAAAATTGCAGCTGGAGCAAGACTACGAAAACTATTTCCTCAAAAAAGTTCAAGTGCACACCCAATCTGGTAAACTGACTCTCCTCTCAACCATCTATAAGAAGACAAAATGCAGGATTACCTAGAAAACATTCAAAACCCGGATCATAGACGAACAATAACAAAACTGCGAATCAGCTGTCACAAACTCGAAATAGAGACCGGTAGGTATAAAAACACCCCAAGATGTGACCGGATCTGTCGCTACAGTACCCGAAAGATGGAGTACACTTCTTGCTTGTCCTTGGATATAACAAACACAGAGATTATATAAACCAAAATATTCACAGTAACCGACTTCCACCCATCCGGAAATTATAAAAATTAAATCTGTATTAAATCCCCACAGAGACAATGCTTCAAAAATAGCAAGACTGGTACACCAAACGTACCAGTCAAGGCTCAGCCTTAACCCTCCATCAAAACACGGGTTGGATACTTCTTTATTAGAGTTTCTACATCAAAACACCGGTAACTCCTATGTTATTTTCTAGGATTTTCCTAGAATTACTACTAACCCACACCGTTGGTTAAATCCATACTAAACTAACAATAACTACGTTGCTATAGTATCATAGTAATTATATTGTTTGCCATACTTGTATCATTTTACGAGTCGAGCAATAAACGTATTGTATTGTATTGACATGCAGTGTCACGGCCTCTCACAAAACTCCCATGTTTCATTGCGCCATCTTCGGTGGTTCGACTCAGGATGCTGGAGTTACATTCGCGGCTGTTTGAGTCGGTTCCTGACATTCCGAAATTGCCCCCCACCCCCCAGCAGTTCGCCATTTCCCACTAGGGGGCAATGTTTTCAACTGGATGCGCTTTTACGGATAACATGCCGTCGACCGATGATACTGAATACATCCCAGGACACTTCTAGTTTTATAGACTTTTGGTGATATGTATAAGCGCCAAAATTATTCTAAAACAAGTCATTTGAAAAACAGAAAGGATACATTTTTCTAACAGGTACTATATACGGGAGGCCTACGGTCAAAACTCGCCAGTTTTACTTTAAACGAATCCGTTTTCCGATTTTTGTTTACACGTGCTCATTCTCGATCCATTGTTATATTGTTGACTATCGTGGGTAGGAACTATTTACTATTAAACAGTAACATCAATGAAAAATTCGGTGAAAAAGTTTTCAAAAAGCAACGGAAACGACAAGCGCAGGCATGCAATGTTTACAGTGCCGGCATATATCAGCTGTGCCCTGATTGGCAGGAAGCTAGAAACCACGGCAGTTATATTTTCATTATTTCAACCAATTTAATAGGCATGATGTGGTCATGCTGGTTCAATGATACGAGGATTTTTTGTGTCTTGGTGAACAACGCACGGAGGAAACAGAACAGTAATGCATATTTCTTTACCAAATAAAGTTTTTTCACTAATTCGTGAATCGTTTCCATCTGTCAGATACCGTGGAGTAGATACAGTAACAGTTGGAAATAAAGTTCATGGAGCATGGATGATTTAATTCACATACTTTTGAGACGTGAACTGGAAATTTTCGTTGCACGCGTTTTTCTCTCTTTTTACCTGCGGCACGCAGGTCTACGGGAGGCTCGCGTTGTTGTTGTTGTTCTTCTTGTTCTTGTGACTTTTTGAAATGCGCATGCGCTAAGAGAGTGTGATCTCTGCCACACTTTTCTTTTCAACCTCCGATCTCACATGACAACACTGTCTTCAAGCGCGTTTGAATTTATTTGCAACTATATTCGGTGGAATGAATTATTGCTTCGTTGATCTCCGTTCAGACTTCAATTCTCTTACGTCAGTCGCTTAAAAGCTGTCGATCGTCACATCAGTCACTGTCTTCAGATATTACCATTTTCATTGAACAGTATGCACATGTATATACAATTTAAGATCCTTGGATTTCTTATATACCAAAGAAGATGAGCCGCAGCCTTGTCGGTGGTTCAGCTAATTTGCATACAGTCACAGGCGACTGTCTTAGAAAGTAGAAAAATAAGATCACTACTTCTAGTAATCATTTTATCTACCCAATCTAGATAAAACACAAATTGGCGAAGAAGCATAACAAGTAACGCATTATCATTATGATTAACATTGAATAATACTTGGTATCAAATTATAGATCATGTATCATAAAAACAAACGCAACAATTACGTTTCAGAAGTAAGCAGAACAACTCAGCAACTTTCACCGAATAAAGATGTTTAACTTTACCCCCAAGCAATTCGCATATATGGAAATATGTTTTGAAAGGAAGAATAACTTAACCCTCTGTGGGAATCGAAACAATGACCCTCCAATCCCTGGACTTGCACTTAATGTCTTAGCTATACCGACTCATTGATAATACTCAAAACTGACTTTATGCGCAAACGGTTTTATAATACATAAATGACTATGTAGTATTTAATGAGTCCGACAACCCTATGCGCGAACAGTACATCATAGTTGTGCAGTTATATTGTGTACTTTCGGTTACAAGCATGAAATTTGGCACATAGCTATTTCGAATGATCCTCTTTCAGAACACAGTCCCTCTATCCTCATTCTCGCAAGCCAGGGCCTTGCTTCGCTGGTATTGATGTTCTCGTCCTCTTCCGCACTCATAATCCCTTTAGAATTGCATTAATCACTTCCGTAAAATCAATACTTATGTGTATCAGCAGACAATGGGCAGAAACATGTAGCATTTGACATCATTCTCTCAAGTCAGAGCCCATTTCTGCTAGAAATTTACGTTACTTTGTCAATCAGTTTTACGAATGAAATTACGTCATATATTAGCAGATACTGACCATAAAAGCGATCTATTTGACCTCGTTGTCAAAAGCTAGGACCTTGATTTCCTTGAGAGTTTTTTAAATTTATTTTGATACTTAGATACCTTTCATATTGACTTGGAAGTCATTTTCGCGAATGCAATAATTTGATGTACCAAAAGATAATAACGAGAATTCGACATGATTCTCTTATACACACAGACCTTGTTTAGTGAACTAACCCTGAAATTTCGCACTTAAATCACCTTCCGAATGACTTAATGACAAACATATTCGCGAATTGATTATAGGGAGATATCCATAGATACTGACAACAAATGTTTCTTATTTGCAGAATTTGATTTTAAAAAAAAAATTAATAAAATTATCAACCTTCGAAAAGGCTTGACCAAACATGTCGGATGAGGTGATATCTCCTAAGGATGAACTAGGTAATCATTTGTATAGAAGGAGCAAACCATGTATTGATATTGGCTTGCTGCATGGAAAAGAGTGTTAAGGTACCGTATTTAGTTTGCAGATGATAACGCACATAAATGCAGAAACTTAATTTATTATTCTAATCGAATATCAAGACTGTCACAGGCCTCAATTTGAATCGTGGAAATGTCATTATGCCTCTTGAACAGTTCGATAAAGCCTTCAACCCCATTCCATAGTTTCACAGATCAAAGTGATAGACCTGATAATAAATTCATTGAAAATTAACTTTGACGGAAATATAAATTTTCCATTTTGCTCGGCAAAGTAAGCGAGAAGGGAGACTGAAGAGCGTAGATGTTCGCGCTATGACTAAATCCTTGAAATTTGTTTGGATTTCCAAATATTTGAAAGCCTTTTTGATTTGCAAAAATCAACGGCTGAACGGAATGTTTTGAAACTTGGAATTCACGATACTTGTACCAAGACATTGCCAAAGCGATTATTGTGACTTCGTCTGTCAATTCAGTATAGACGGCACGGACCAGTCAACATCGTCGGATTTTGAACGAGGAAAGCGAATATATATATATTGTGTCAAATCTATTAGTCAATTCCTACAATTGTGGGTTAGAAGTTGAAAATTACTTCCCTTGGCATGAAACACTTGCAGATGGCGCTTTTTTCTACAATTACCATTACCTCCGCTGATATGTCTTTCACTGTATTATTGCCACTGCCGCAGGTTTTGACTACAATGTAGTCATTTCTCACTTGTTATAACATCGAAATATGGGATGGTTTTTTGTTTTATTCGATAGTCGTTTATATTATATATCATAATATATAGTTATGATGTCGAGAATGACGTGTGTTTGTGGGATCTCTTCGCGGATATAGCGATTGATGATCATGAATCCGATACAAACGATCTTGCGGAAGTTTACGAAGAAGACGGAATGGATGAACCAATTGCGCATCAGATGGCATATGACAAGCTTTTACCCAGAATACAGACAAGGTTCCGAAATATCTACGTCCGTAATTTAAGGTTATGGAGAAAACTACGGAAGCACCCAATTCATCAGAAAGTAATGGCGACTAAGAAACGGATGCGTGAGGAAGACGACTTATCAAACGATGAAGCGGAAGAATCTGCCGCTGAGATGCGTAAATTCTTAATAAACAGACTTTTACCGCGCGAGTACACAAGACAACCGATCAAACCTTTTGATTAGTTAATTTCGCCACCAGGGCATACCGTTGCATTTGTTATCGATATACCCTCAGCTCTTTCACAGGGTTATGGAAATGAAATTGACGTTTGGGTACTAGGATTGCTCAGTTTGTATTTTCGTTTTGAAACGGTCATTACTAAATTAATTAATTTGTATAAATAAATATATACTTTGAACTTTAACAACCGAAGTTGTGTTCTTCTTTCTTTCGGCTACAGTCCAGAGTCGTTTCGATATGACTTTATACGGACGATGGTCAGTTACAGCTGCTATCCAGTGATAATAAATATACCATCCATAGATAGGTGTGGCAGCTCTTTATTGTTATTATTGGTTTTGATTATTTGGAATGTTTCATTCACCAATGACCACGAAACTTACAACTACAACAAGTTGGACAAAATATCAACCCCGAATGAGCTCTGTCGGGCGAAACAGGCGCACTCTTTGCATAAACTAACTCGACATCTACCACAAACTTCAACGCTCAGTGACTGGTTACAGTTTTTACAAACTCGGGGTGGAAATAAACGGGCTAATTCTTCCACACATTTTCATGTTTTAATCTCCGGTAGTGAAGGGGAATCATTTAGGAGAATGGTTGTCGAACTTCTTATATTCACATTCCAATCATCGTCATTATAAACTGGCCGTGTTTCAACGACCGCATCTACGGTAAATGCATTCTCCAAACTTGACCAGCCCGAACTACCTAAAACGTTCGCATTTTCATGTACGAATCCAGCTCACACAGAGTTGTTAGCCTATAAAAAATATACAGTTGAAATATTAAAAGTGAGCAGACATTATATTCAACTCGGTTATAATCGATCATTTACAACGCCGTTCGCTATGTACATCATTATATCGACAAAGTCATATGATAAAACATATCGGTATTATCCGTGAGTAAGTTGTAATAAAATCGTAATACTTACGGACGATTCTTTAGGTTCGCTGGTATTTTCCAGTAAATTCGCCATTCCGAACTAAGAGATAAATCGAATAATATTAGACGTATATATCTCGAAAAGCAGTTCTCAAATAATGATTTATTTCACGGTATATCCTTTCAACTCTTATTATATTTCGATCGTATTGCATAATTCCATACCCTAACTAAATCGATATCGTTCTATAAATATAAACACCCAACACCAAATGTCGCCATACACCGATTGAAATAACCCATGAGGTCTATGGCCGATACTGTTGATTCTATGACACGTGTTACACCGTCAACTATAGTACAATCTCACATGTTTACATCGGTACGTTCTAGAACCAATACGATTCTGTAATTGATAACACCGACCGTAATTGATAACACCGACCGTTTCTTGTAAACTAATATACGCCGTGTTTTTAAATCCTTATGAATGGTTAACGTACAAATTCGGAGAAATTATTTATAATATCATAAATCTATACTACATATATATATTTTTATTGAAATAACACCCTTTTTGAATCGTTATTATCGTATGTAGGTCTATACTATATATATACACATGCATAAATAGAACCGCAATCATACCAAATTTAATAAACTATGCTTTGATAAACTGCTGAAAGCAGTGAAACTAGTTAGCGAAATCAATCAGTCTGAGTTTGTCATGACTTTTTTCTAGTACTATATTTACCATACACAAAGGCAGTTTATACTGTGATCATTTAGTCTATATATATATATATATATATATATATATATATATATATTTAGGTAAATTATAACTATACGTATATAATTTATTAATGTCAAATCTCAATAATCTATACAATTAGAAATCAGTAGTGACGTATGACGGTGGTCTAGTGACGTATGACGGTGGTCGGTGAGTGGGGGTGTATTTGGGTGGCGGTGTGGGCACTGTGATGCGCATATACCACTACTGACGCCATAACGCTCTAACGTCTCCTATACCTAGTCCCATAATGTCTTAACGTCATGATGTTCTTGCTCTTGTCCAATCAGAAACCACCATTTGATATTGTATCTGTCATGTTCGTTCTTCTTCGTTAGATGTATTCTGGGCGGCTCTTGTCCAATCAGAAGCCGACATTTGGTGTTGCATAAACCTTCGGCCATGTAGTCGTACTCCTAATCGTTTGAACGTCAACTGTGCACGTCTTTGGGATACGCTTCCTTTTATCGACGTAACACAGTGACGCCCGCCAATGCATAGCTTAAGTTTTCAATGCCCTGGTGAAAAAGCCCGTAAGCACCGATGAATCGACATATCCCATGAAATTGACACTCATTTATCGAAATGCAGTGACGCCCGTCAACGCCCGTCGATATCACCTTAACGCCCTATCTTAACGCCCGCCTCAACGCCTTATTTTAACGCCTGAACGCCCGTATCAACGCCTTAATATCTTATCTTAACGCCTTAACGCCCTATCTTAGAGCCTTAACGCGCTATCGTAACGCCTTAACGCATTGTCAACCGTTCAGTCACACACACATACGTGCCTTATCCAATGGCTCTTGATGAAAGTGATCTCATCATCGGAAGTGGCGTCATCGCTCGCATGTCCGCTCACTGGGCGACAGTCTCGCATCCCCTTCCAAATGACATCATCGTCGGAAGTGACATCATCGCCGGATATGTCATCATCGCTGAAAGGGGCGTCATCACACGCATGCGCACACCCCTGGGGATACATTTCTATGGATGCATAGAATGTATATCCTATGCACTACGGGCTACAGTGTACAGGGTGTGCCTCCACGGACTTGCGCATGCGCGCAATGACTTTATTTCCGGCAGTGACGTCATTCCCGACTATGACGTCACTTCCGACGATCACGTCATTTAATATAGGGTGTTAAGGCGTTGATATGGTCGTTAAGGCTTTACGACAGGACGTTATGGCGTTGAGACGAGCATTGACGGGCGTCACTGCATTTCTATGAATGAGTCTCAATTCCATGGGATATCTAGATCCATCAGAGCTTCCGAGCTATTCCGCCAGGGAGTTAAAGCGCTAAGCTAAGGCGTTGGCGGGCGTTACTCTGTTACGCCAATAAAAGGAATCGTATCCCAAAATTGACATTCGCCTGCTGATCTGACAGAATTCGCTTATTTTAGCTTTGTGTAAATCAATCATATTGGTACGCGTATTGGTTTCTAATGTTCCATGGCGTGAAGGTCATCGTTTTGTATGTATTAAAATAACTCGAAAGTCAAATGGATTCAGGCATGATGCGTGATTTTTTTCAACATCGATGTGTGCATATAAATTCGAAACAAACGTGAAAATAGAACCATAAATCTGCATACATTATGCTCATATTTATATCCGGGAAAACGCTTAGAACGCATCTCCGGCGATCTAGGATCCCGGAGCTTCCGGGGCCTAGGCGACCCCTGGACCCTCGCCTGTTGAGCGGTGATAGTCGACCCCCATATGAACTTTTGCTAGATTATCCTTGGAAATTTAAAACATTCGCCCCCCCCCCCCTTTTGAAATGCTAGTGACGCCCCGTGAGCAATATTGAAACGCATTTCGAAGAATTGCTTCACCCATGTCGAAAAGATATAAGAAAGCAAAATGGACAATATTTTGAAAATATGGATGTTGAATTCTCCAAAAGTGTTTGGGGGTAGAATATTCATTATACTGACCAGACATATCAGATAGTCATGTACACCACTAAATCAAGTGCAGTGACTGTGGTCCCCAGGAAAACATGTCTTTGAAATGTAAATGAGTGGCAGGTTGCCTCTAACAAACTGGACTGATTGAAACTTTTGTCTAGGGTTTGAGTATTTGCATAACAATTGGGATCCAGATTCTAGGTGACCTGCATTTTCAAGCCCAGTGCCTTGATTTCTCTAATGTTTCACAAATCTTTCCTTCAGCTTTGGAAGAATATTCACATGTGAACTTGTCTGGCACGACTGAACATTGGGAACAATGCGCCCTTTACCAACACAAGCGCCATGAGCACAAAAGGTTGGGCAACGCTTTTTGAACAGTTTAGGTGTTTTCACCATCAAGAGTGCAACCATCACCATCAAGTGATCCGATACCGTGGCCTCAGAGGTGGACTGATCTGACGGAGGCCGAAGGCCGAGGTCAGTCCACCGACGAGGCCAGGGTATTAATTCTTGCGATATTAATATTAAGAGACGACTATTTTAATGAAGTTGACGACATTAATTCTATGGCACTAATATCTATTCGCATCTGTGAAATTTTTTTTAAGAGTTTACATGAAGAGCTTTGCATCAATTAATTTATTTCAAAAAATCCCAAACGCGCCAGTTTTGCTAACTTCCCAGTGTATTTCCGTTGAAAACTTGCTACCAATAATTAATCAGTAGCTAAAAAAGATGCGTCAAATAATAAAATTTCGCTAAATTAAAAATCACACAGTTCGGCAGAAAACACGATTTTGTGAGTAACTTCTACAAACAATTTTACCGCTGATATTTTTAAACGCATAGTTTTATCAGCATTCCATGTGAGAAAATGAAAATAAAAATATAATTTTTGCCAGAATCCACGCATGGTCACTTTTCAGCTAATAGTGAAATTTCAGGAATATTTGCATATATTTCAGGATTTGAAGCTGCATTATACGTATATTTTTTAGCCAAAAAGATTCAGTTCACTTCCGGAATTATGAAATATTCCTTAAAAAAGGCTTGTTAGTGAAGGTATGGATTGACCCTAGCTTGTTAAATGTTGCGGGCATCGCCATTGCCTCTGAATTACACGTATTCTTCATAGAACTTTTTAGAACACATTTCTGTATTTTAAAGAAGTTGACGCCATTAACAAACACAGCTTTTAGTCTTTCCTGAAAGTCTACCAACAAAATACATTTTTCCAAAAATATAAATGTCTTTATTACGTAAATCATCAATAAACAGTGTATGACAGGGAATCAATGACATGTTTGAGTTTCACCCCTGCCAAGATGTAGATTATGCCACTATCCATCAACCGAATAATTCTCCAGAATTTGTTTCGGACCAGTAAAACGCCATACTTGACATTTGTGATGCAGAAAAGATTAGCTTTGATAGAAACCATATTATTGTTGTCAGCTTTCAGTCTGAGATCAAATGAGAATAACAGTCTAACTTCAATTATTCGGGTTTAATAAAGCTGCGAAAGTCCCAATCGGATCAATTGGGCCGCCCCAGGAAACAACGACAATTCCAGGCGCTGGACGCCCGTCCTCGTAATGTGGTTTTCCTCTTTGGCCGACAGTGACGGGTATTCTATCTCCAGGAGTCACCTCGATTACCTTCCGAGAATACCCTCCACCTCCACCGGCACGCGCCCCAGCCCGACTGCCACCTCCGCCACCGTACAAACCGCCGTTTCTATTCTTAGGATGTTTGCCACCAGGGCCTGATACACCAGGGGCTATGGAAGAGAAAATATTTCCACACGAACTGCCAGCTGAACTTGCCCCGCCGCCACAAAAAGGGTACGTTGACGATCCAGCTTTCAGACCACCACCACCTCCAATCGTCTGACCAGCGGCTCCCGCACCCGCGCTACATCCACCACCAATTCCACCTTGTCCGCCATCCGCCACTATACCACGACCACCTTCTCCACCTGTTAGAAAAACAATCAAGCGCAATACATGAGACAAATATTGCCTTTCGCACTCAATCTATTCCATCTGAATCTATAAATCAGTTTTTCGACCTATATTTCCATGGATGCTGTGGATGCATGTTCTGGTGCGTCTTGGTATGTGTTGTGTCCTGATAACAAATATATCGGAACAGTACCGATTCCTGTAAGTTGATTGTGACGTACACGTCAGGGAACGAATAACTACGTCTTTGTGGCGTTGCGTAAGAGCGGTTGTTTTCCATCCAAAGGCCATGTGCGTTGTACTGTGACATCTGATGACGAAAAACATCTTTGGTACAGGTACAAATGCTGCCTTATAAGAGCACCTAGGTCAGATTCACTCCTTGACTTTTTTCATAAGTTTATCGATTGCGTTTAATAGCACTAAATCAATATTTAACGTTTCAAGAAAATTATACATACACTTTGAACATGATCAATCAAGGCAGAAAGATAATCAGGAAAATCTATACTTGTGGTGGTATGATACAAGGGAGCAAGAACAAGGGGTGGGATCTCGGGGAGTTGACCAATATGGTCTCAGCAGTCTTCAAGTCAAAGTCAGTTAAATAAAATAAAAATGAAATAAATCAGAGGGGCGGAAGAATGCTGTCATGCCGTCCCCTTACTTGCTCTGCTCCAAACCGAGAGCAGGGATAAGGGGGCGGGAGCAAGGTGAAAATGGGCAGGTGCAGCAGGGAGCATAGGGGCCAGATGTCAGGATCACATTAGCAGGACCACAGAGAACATGGTTGTCAGGGTGTGGAAGCAGGGAGGATGCTACCCCCTGCTTCTTTTTGCTCGTCTGATGCACAACTTTTAAAAATAATAGGAAGAATGATCGCCTCTCAAACCTGTGTTATCTTCCGTTGCTCCCTTGCCACCTTCGGCCTCCAAATACCGACCAAAGCTGGAATTCCCACCGTTTCCACCGAAGAATCCCCTGCGGGTATATGTGGCGTGGTTGTCCCGACCCCCTCCTCCTCCGCCTAATGTTAAGAAAGGTAGACAAAATAAGCGAGACTTGAATAATTGAGAGGAAAACAGGGCATATAGTGTTTAGTGCAAATTAACAAACCGTTGACATCAGATTTTGCATTGTCACCCTACGCTGGGAGGAAGGAATCTGTTATTTAGAAAATTCACACGGTTCTTAACCGGGTATCCAAAAATATCGCAACATTACGATTTCAATTCTGTGCTTTAAGAGTAAACATTTGGCGTATCATCTTCTCGCGAAGATGTGCACACATGCCCTGTTCATAATATCAAATTGAATTCCTCCTTGATTTGTGTTGAATTTATGAAGTGAAATCTGTACGTACCTATACAAATGACATCAACTTTGGTCACTTTTTCTGGAACAGTAAATTCGCCGTTGGCATGGAACTTGACCTGAGTATGTGGGACAGGATCCCATGTTGTTGAAGTCGTTATCGGTATTGGGGAAGACGTCGTTATCGGTATCGGGGAAGTGTTAGTCCGCACACTGTTTGTGATTTCATCGCCATCCTGTGATCTTACAGTTGTAGTGTGCTCACTCAATCCTCTGACTATCACCGAATGTCCTGGTATAATAATCCCACATTCGTACCACGTTGAGAAATATTTCCCGGTCCATTTGGACATATCCTTGGGTCCATGTCCAATATTTCCAAGTGTAAACCTTTCCCCAGAATTCGACCGACTGTATCCTGTAGAGAGTGAACAGTTGGGAATCGAATTTTTTAATCAGAAAGCAGTTAATTCAGATGAAATATTAGTTTGATATGAATTTCTGGCTTAAAATTGAACCCTATGTATAGCGCAAGTAATTTCAACGTCACACTGTGTGCACTGCAGCCGCTTCATATATTTGCGTTAGTTTGAAGTAAGATTGGGCAACATTAAATATTTCCCACTGTATTAGAGGCTACTTCAGTTTGAATGATACACCTCCTGTCTGCGATAAGTTTATAAGTCAAAGTCAATCCGGGAATACCTCTCACAGCCGGTGAATCCCAGAAATCAGACGGCAGCTTGGCTAACTTCTCGTTGCCTCCTACTAGTTCACAGTGATCCTGTCCGTGACCGTTCACATCGCCTATATTCAGGAACATGTCATCGAGCCGATCAGCCATGAACAGTTTATACCTGAATATTAAAAAATATATGATATAATTTGTGTTATTAGTTAGTTTATATTACGGATTAATAATGTGTTCCAATTTTGATCTGATTATAAGATATACAAGTAAACAGGTTTGGCCTAGACACATTGCTCAATGGTGCCACAGTGGCCTCCGTCAGATTATGAATATACACATACCCAACTATCATGTAAAGCGGCCCCGTGAGTTCCCGGGGTGTCGTTGTGCACACTTCAGGTCATGGTAGGAATAGGTCTCAGCTCCTTAGAGAGCTTGTCGTAAGAGGCCACTAACTGGGGCACCCGTGGGGATCGCGGGTGTGAAAATCGCGTCGTGATATTACTGAAATAGTGTTGAAAGCGACGTTAAATCATATTCAGTCAGTCACTCACTCACTCACTCGCTCATTTAAAGCGAAAAAAGAAATCGCATTTGTAAGCAACTATATGGTTCGCGTGGTTGGCTACCTGACTATTATGACCTCAAAATAAATATTACCCCCTAGGCAATTATACCAAAACTTTTGTACCAAACCATATACGGTACTGGACTGAAGATAATAGTACAACCAGTAAAAATAACCAACAGACGAACGGGCATACTGGTATAAAAAGAAATAGGACCCTCTTTTGTCATGGATTGAAGAATGCCTGAAATTTGACCACAATCCATGAACTATAGCCTAGACATAATATGTTTCATTTTCACTCCCTGATTTTTGAGCTGCCAATACCTTTTGATACAAAACTAGTAGATTTCTTCCTTTTTCCATGGACGTATATTGAACTGCTCCTTGGCCAGTCTGGTGATTTGTATTTGTCGACCAAGATGTCTTTGAAAACAATTGACAGATTCTCTTCCAATGAACTAGCTATATGCTCATGTCAGTTTGTATTTCATGCCATAATGGAATTTGTTTCGTATAACCAGATATTTAATGAATGCCGAAGCAGTTCTGTTGTGAAACACAGATAAACTTACAGTCCCCATGAGACCTCATAACGACGAGCCACCACCGCAAAACGGTGCAAAAATGCAGAACCTGGCACAGATTGGAAATCTAGTCTGATCTTTTTCGGGTGGATATGAAGATATGTAGAAATAAGCATTGCTGTAGTTTCTATGTAATCCTAACCTGCAAGCTAAGATGCATGAAAAGTCTTTCAGATCTGAGCGAGGGTTAGGGTTAGGGTTAGGGCTGCCTATATGATGTCGGTCTTGGATCACGACAATTAACCAGCTTGTGTGGAAGTGTGTCTTTTGTAGAATACTACTCCCCGCAAAACTTACCTGACAGACGAACAGAGAACAACTCCGATGTATTTACCCACAGAGTAAGAGGTACTTCTCACATATTGAGACCCGTGACAGGCGTTCCAACTGTCATCATAGGTAAAATTGTATTGAAGCCAGCAATTCGAGGATATTAAGCATTCGGCCTGAGTTAGAAGTCCTGAAATATATGTATACATTAGCCCATGGAGGCTATTCATGCCGACTGTTTTAAAACAGAGAATTTTCATAACTAAAGAAACATATTAAAATAATTTACAAATACAAAATAATATTAAGATATTGATCATACACTAAATTGGCACTATCAGTTGTGTAATACAGACTAGTAGAGTTGGTCCTTGTAAAAATTCAATATCTTAAAACTGAAGCATTAAAACAAGCGGAACAACTACAGTGTGTCCCGCTTCATGAATGTAACTGATTTCTAAACTCTCCATACCTTGTGCTTGCACGTGCGTGGTTTGGTAAACTATTCCAAACCTTAGTTGCCGAATACCGAAACGACCTTTTGTGCTCTCTGTGCGCACATTTGATATTCCTAAAAGATTTTCATATCGCATTTGGTGAGGAGAGGTCTTAATTTTAACAAGATCTCGTAACATTTCTGGTGATTTATCGTTCAAGATCTTGAACACGTCTAGAGCCATACATCGCTGCCTACTCTCTGATAGCCTTACGCTATTAGCTTTTTTTAAAAGACTTTCATAGTTGTTCACAAACTCATTGAATACAAATCTAAAGGCTCTTTCCTGAACTTTTTCTACTTTCCGAGTATTGGCCTTACTACAAAAATGCCACACTAACGGACAATACCTGAAGTTTGAAGATACAAAAGTATGGAAAATAACAAGTTTACATTTTCTATTGAGAAAGTGGGATAATCTGCCAAATCTACCAAAACACGTTATTCAGTGCTCCTGACGATTTGCTCCTGACGAATTGTTCTCAACTCCTTGACTGGCTTGACTTGAGCCTGTTTGAGCCTGTTTGGAACTGTTCTCGTGGAAATGGTATAATTCACCAATTTAGTTAAAGGCTGTATAAAACTCAGATCAGTAGCTTTTAGGAGTTTGATATACCGTCAACTCTAGTTGCCTTTTTGGAATTTAAAGATTTAACAATGGACGAAGCTTGAAATTGAAATTGAATTGCTCTTCTAGAGGAGTAATTTTCGCACATGCCTTACTACAATCTATGTCAGATCCAAAAGATTTAGCAACATTTACAAAATTATTGTTAAAAACAGTACAAACTTTTTCTTGATCAGTGATAATATGTCCTGAAGAATAATGACCGTATCAGTGCCAATACCTTGGTGTGGATTGTGTTCCACATCTCACAACATTTATACGTTCACTCGGAAGTCTGGAAGTTTCAACTTACGCCAGAGAGCAATATTTTACAACTAGATTTAAAAATAATCTCGGGAAACGGAAGGCCTCTGTCTCGATTAGGTCTAAAATTAATATTCCAATCTGTATTCCGGATCCTAGATTAGATGTAAGAAAGTTAGTTTCGCTAAAATATGTTTATATACATTTATAAAACACTACATAGTACTAAATTTAAATTTAAAAAAAATCAAGGATAACGAAAATATAGGCCCCACTTCATAACATGTTTTCGTGTTTACACATTGAGAGCACGGGATATGCTCTCACAATGCGCCATTTCACGTCTACACAGCCAAACTTTTACCAGCCAATCCCAGCTGTTACCTTCACTAGCCAGTAATGTGCAGTCCACAACTGAACAGAACTGACAGGAAAGGTCCCCTAACAGTACTGTGCATTTAAAAATGAACCAGTAACTGGCTGCTTACTGACAGATACTGTTCAGCTACCAGACACGGTTACCGTATGATTACTGACAAGTTATTCACCTGCTGGTTACCTGACAGTTACCGACAAATAACCATCTGGTAACCGTCTAGTTGCCAACTGAATGGTACTGTCGCCACCGGATAGTAACCAGCGGATGCTAACTGTGCGGTTACTACACGGTAAACCTGCTGTTAATTGGACCATTCCTGCCAGTACTCTTCAATTGTGAACCGCAAAGTACTGGCTGGTGAATATTTCGCTGTGTAGATATTCAAAAAATATTCGGGGGAGCATACCACTCTACTGAAGTTCTTTGAAATAGAAATATTCCGTCAAAATGCACATGAAGGTACCATTTTACCAACTTTACTTTTATATATTCCCAGGAATATATGTTCCACTTCAAAAAATGTTTTATGTTTTTACATCAGTAAAAAATATATTTCTCAAGAGTCGGATATATGCTGTGAAAAAGTGCTAGAACGCGTCATTTCACGTCTAGCATTCCCTCGAACCAGGGTTTCGCGCCTTCAGCGCTAGCACTCCGGGTTCCACTTCGACGATATTCGAATCCCCGATTTAGAATCCCGCCTAATTGGCTCTCCTGTCGTATGATACCTTTAGTTTTGTAAAAAATATAGTTACGTAAACTCACTCTCAGTCCTGTTGTAGATTCATAATATTAATACATGATATATTCTCGTAGACTTACTCGCAACTGTCGTATTGGGATTCTCCGTAGTAGCAGGAGGAGCTGGAAAAGAAAGGGCATAGCAATGGGCAGACCTGTTCATCTATACACTGATTATGTTTCATAAAAGTTCGAGTAAAAATATTACCAGCTGATTACAACAATTTTCCCATTTTACGTGGTAAAATTAGATAAAAAATGCGTTCTCAAATATAAATTTTAGATACAGCAAAATCGAAAAATCGAATTGAAGCGTTATGCAAGATGTGGGAAAAATTGACGTCTGGCGAATAAAAAGCAACCATATGACTCTACAGGAAAGCACTCGTAGACACCTAACATTCAGATTCGAGAAATCGGTGGATTCTCGGACGTAACCTTAGTATCTCAGCCGCGTGTTTATTGCAGCTGTTCATGTGGAGACTATGAAGTATCCACACGGCCCCTAGCACTGGCGTCAGCGGAATTAGATACGCTAGAATGGTTGACAGTTGATAATCTTATCATTATGCTTTTTGCTTTTGTAAGTGATTTCGTATTCATGAAAGAAGTAGCATTAAATAGTAAAGACATCAAATGTCTAACCTTACCTCTAAGCTGAAGTTCCCATTTATCCGCCTTGTATGAGCCAGTAAACGAGGCCACTGATCCAAACCTTTCTGTGAGTAGTTTCAGCAGTCCTTTAGTATTGCCACCACCAGAGTCGTCTCCCCTGCCCGTCGGGCCCTTTGACTTCTCTACGGTGATATTTGATGCACCATGTACATGGTGTAGATTGACTGAACTCAGGGTATCATAATAGCTGTACTGGAAACACAAACATTCAGTTGCACTTTTAATGTTTTGATGTTTCTAATTCCACGCACATCGGAAGGAAAGTAAATGCCAAAACTATAGTAATCAAACTAGACCTGGTTGTAAACAAAAGCGACCTGGGTGCCTAATGGATTTCAAACTAGACATGGAGGTTAAAAGATAATCATGGGTGCCGATTAAAAATCTGGATCTGCCAAACGACCATGGGTGCCATATGAATTTGAAGGCAAGAAAAAAACTGATGAAGTCATAATGCTTTAGAGATATTACCATTAATACTTTTCGAAGATTCACTGATTCATCCGCATGTATAACCCAGGAAACAGGTTCATAGCTGGATACAACCAGAATAGTTGGTCTGACACTCTTCCCACGGATATAGACGTTCGTCTGACCGGGTGATGGCGGTCTACGGTTGATGTTCTCGTAGTTCCCTAACACGTGGACATTATAGGAACTATACGCAGTGCTTCCTAAGCAACTGTGCGTCTTTTGTCTCTTTCCCTGATATGTGGGTATGGCTGCAATGTCATCTTGATCGGGCAGTATAAGGCATGATCCAACATCCGCTGGAAATGAAGGATTGACATAAGTTTTCTTCACTCATTAGCAGATTGAGTCAATATTGAATAAAATTTAAGCGTCACTCTTGAAGAAGTAGTGTAAATTTCACCGAAGTGATATTTTAAAGAAAACTAGACACCACATGTAACATTTTCT
This sequence comes from Hanleya hanleyi, assembly GCA_036873755.1. Taxonomy (NCBI): domain Eukaryota; kingdom Metazoa; phylum Mollusca; class Polyplacophora; order Lepidopleurida; family Hanleyidae; genus Hanleya; species Hanleya hanleyi. The sequence goes on along the minus strand of JAVTVY010036098.1, from coordinate 58,284 downwards.
CATGCGTAAGAGGCATTAACCATTCCAATATTCTAACAAATTAGAACAGTTGTATAGGCGGTTCAGATGATGCCTTGACCATTTGGTCTAATATGGCTATTTGGTGTTCCCCATGTTTAATTTCAAGTTCAATATAGTCTACATTCACTCACGTAGACATGTGTATTTGTTGTATCCTGTAGCAGAACACTGACAGTAGCCGTTGACACAAGTCGCTCCGACATATGGTCCTCCGCTGCAATAATTCCTCATACCACAGCGCTTTCTTGGAAGGGCTTAAACAGAGACATAAATGTTAATGGTCAAGTAGAACATTGGCTGACAATGGCAAAGTACTGTACGGCTGTGGATTCTTTCCGCCCAATAATCCGAGGGAATATAAAAATTAAAAGAAAACATATATATAACTTTATAATAGATCTCTACCCCAGTAAAGTATAAGCTACTGAGAAAATGATTTTCGGTTCCCAAGTATAAAATGATTTACGGTTCCCAAGTCCCTACCGGCAACTCCTAAAACACAAACAGTGAAGGTTATCAAGCATTGCCGAAAGTGAATGCAAGTGAGCACTACCATGAGCCGGGTTCAGCTTGCAACGCGTAGTTACTGTAGCGAATACTTCAGGACATAAGATATGACACAGTTACTGAGCGGACGAAGTTTGGCTGCAGTATTTACAAGCATGTGAACCTAATTCTTTACCACATTTCAGTCACCTCTCTGTGATAGATTGAATATGTCGGTATAAATGCGTAACGGTGTAGATAGGCATGTGGTGATGAATGTACGATATTACTGAAAAGCGATTTCAGCTGGTTGAATGAAACTTAATCGGTGTAATTTGAAGACCTTTTTTGAAAAGAGACGTTTGAAGAAATAAGGCAACTCATGAGATTAGAACCAACAATTGGTAAGATATTAACAGATGGTCGCTCTGAGGTTCTGAGATTGAATAGCAAAAGTCGATTGGCACGCTGTCAAACCCAGCAATACTCATAGGGTTATGTCAACAGGGACACCGGATACTTACATGTTGCTGGAGTAGTGGGTGCTTGTGTGGTAGTTGGGACTGTTAGAAGAGAAGTAACAAAAGATCAGACCATACAAAAACCATTGACCCAGTGAATGATTATACCCCGTGAATGTGCCAACTAAGGACGCCTGAAATCTCAAATAGTTTTCAGGGTTATACTACACTTTAGTTGTTTTCATTATTTTGAAGGATTAAGATGAGATATACGGATATTTCTGGCTGACCCGATACGATCATCTAATGTCAGATGAATATCAGACTAACTCCAGTACTTACCTTGCTCTGACACGGAAGCGATATCCAAAAATTTCCCAGTTGGGTCGATGGGGCCACCCCATGATAAAACCACAATGCCTGGAGCTGAACTCCCTGACCTGTAATACGGAGTCCCTTTTTTGCCGACAGTAACCAAAATCCTTTCTCCAGAACTCACTCCTATCACCTTCCTTGAATATCCTCCGCCCCCTCCGGCTCGTCCTCCAGCACGACTACCACCCCCACCACCATATAATCCTCCTGATCGATCCTTTGGGTTTGCCCCACCAAGCCCCGATACACCAGCAGAAATGGAGGCGACATCTTTCCCACACGAACTGCCACCAGAACTACCCCCACCGCCACAAAAGGGGTACGTTGATGATCCAGCTACCAGGCCTCCTCCACCGCCGCTCGTCTGGCCAGCAGCTCCTGCACCCGCGCTACATCCGCCGCCAATTCCACCTTGTCCGCCATCCGCCACTGTGCCATGTCCACCTTCCCCGCCTTGCAGATGAAAACACACAAAAGGCACTTAGTATTGCATTGAACGCCGAAACTGATTAGCTAGATACGAACATGGGCTATTGTTCCTTTCGTGGAGCATTTACATTCGTTCCCATACCCGCGGACATACAATTTAAAACGCCAATGTACCGTAAGTTCGGCAGTTTGGTCAGAAAACAGACTGTGTTTGAAACGCGTATTTGGAAGCGCGGTCTACCAGGGCCATCATTCCGTCAACCAAAACCGAGAGACGTGAAGATACGAAGAACAATCTAATACACTGTCTTCAATACAATATAAATTGTCCCAGAATGAAAGTAAAAAACGAAATCCCGTTCAAAAGTAGAAACATTGGGAGGACTCTACTCAAACCTGATAAAAAGAACTCAAACCTGTGTTATCCGCTTTCGCTCCTTTGCCTCCCTCCGCTTCAAGATATTGACCAAAGCTGGAATTGCCTCCGTCCCCTCCGAACAATACACCACCGGCTATACCAGCGTGATTGTCCCTCCCACCTCCACCGCCACCTGGTGATCAGAATTCATCAGCGTTTTGTTGTGACACCCAAGGTCGATACAGAATGAAAGTAACGTTTCCCTTCGAAACGTGTAACTCGTAACATGTGTATAAGATTGACAAGGTACCGACAGCTTTCTGTCTAGTTGTTGTAAACCTTTCTTCGGATATACGCTGAATGTACCACGAATGACGAAACCAAATTACAGCCCATTTGTTCTCTAAATGCATTTTGCGTTATATAGATTAGGACACTAGACATATGTTATTCTTGTTTAGAGAAAATTGTACATAAGTTATTATTAAGATATTTTATTTACCAAGAATCCAAAAACATACCTATACATATCACATCAATCATGGTCACTCCCTTGGGAACGATGAACAGTCTGCGCGCCAGGAACTTGACCTGGGCGTGTTGGATATCATCCCATGTCGTTGCCGTCGTATTTGGTCTGGGAGATGTGGCAGGTGGTGTTAACTTGGGGCGTTTGGTAGTGACCTGTATGTCTGACCTTGCCACTACCACATCATTTCCTGGTATTACAACGCCACACTCGTACCACGTTGGGAAATATTTACCGGTCCATTTTGACATATTTTTGGGACCAAAACCAATGTTGCCTAGTACGAAATTCTCCCCTTTGAAAGATCGACTGTAGCCTATACAAAGAAATAAAGGAAGTAACCAATATCGACATGTAAATGAGAAAAGAAATCAATGTGTGCTCGATGTGAGAACATGTACATCAGTTTAATAACTGATCTAAGGTGTATTCGATGTGAGAACGTGTACATCAGTTTAATAACTGATCTAAGGTGTATTCGATGTGAGAACGTGTACATCAGTTTAATAACTGATTTAAGGTGTATTTGATGTGAGAACGTGTACATCAGTTCAATAACTGATGTAAGGTGTATTCGATGTGACGTGTACAGTTCAATAAACTGTATTTGAAGGTGTATTCGATGGTGACTGTGTACATCAGTTCAATAACTGATGTAAGGTGTATTCGATGTGAGAACGTGTACATCAGTTCAATAACTGATTTAAGGTGTATTCGATGTGAGACCGTGTACATCAGTTAATAACTGATTCAAGGTGGGTATTTGAGAACGTGTACATCAGTTCAATAACTGATTTAAGGTGTATTCGATGTGAGACCGTGTACATCAGTTCAATAACTGATGTAAGGTGTATTCGATGTGAGAACGTGTACATCAGTTCAATAACTGATTTAAGGTGTATTCGATGTGAGAACGTGTACATCAGTTTAATAACTGATTTAAGGTGTATTTGATGTGAGAACGTGTACATCAGTTCAATAACTGATTTTGTATCGATGTGAGACGTGTACATCAGTTCAATAAACTGATTGTAAGGTGTATTCGATGTGAGAACGTGTACATCAGTTCAATAACTGATTTAAGGTGTATTCGATGTGAGACCGTGACCGTGTATTCATCAATTCAATGATGATGTAAGGTGTATTCGATGTGAGACGTGTACATCAGTTCAATAACTGATGTAAGGTGTATTCGATGTGAGAACGTGTACATCAGTTCAATAACTGATTTAAGGTGTATTCGATGTGAGACCGTGTACATCAGTTCAATAACTGATTTAAGGTGTATTCGATGTGAGACCGTGTACATCAGTTCAATAACTGATTTAAGGTGTATTCGATGTGAGACCGTGTACATCAGTTCAATAACTGGTGTACTTGTTCTCACATCGAAAACACCTTGGATTATTGAATACCATCCCTACATAGTTTAATTGATTAAAATGACAACGAGTGGCGGTCACATGGTGAAGTTGATTATTGTCGAACGCTCGCCTAATATGCTTTAATGTGAAAACTCAGATTCGTATATATCGTGATAGTAAAAGTTGCACATTAATTATAAGATGTTGTGAAGAGTACCTCTGACAGAGGGCGAATCCCAGAAATCCGAGGGGGAGTTAAAAGTGGATTCGTTGCCTCCCACTAGCTCACACTGGTCCTGACCGTGACCACTGCCGTCTCCAATGTTTAAAAACTTCTCATCAAGGCTATCCGCCATCAATAACTTATACCTGAAAGGTAGTAAAAAGTCGCATATGTAACCACCGGCTGCATATTCGACCTAACAAACGTTGGCGCAACGATATACTTTTTATTTATTTGCAGATAACAAATTACGTGTATTACGTTTTTTTTCAGATTCGGAGAACAATGATTTTCAATTTCTCCTTAAATAGTAGCGAATACGATTCACGAAGATATTTATCACAATAATTGAGCAATTGTACAAACATACCTGGTAGGAGAACAACGAATCACGCCGATATATTTGCCCACATAGTAAGAAGTCCTTTTCACATATTGTAAACCATGACACGCATTCCAACTGTCATCGTAGGTGAAATTGTACTGAAGCCAGCAGTTTTCTGCTGTCAGACACATTTCTTCGTCGCTAAGGCCTGAAATTTTGTAGGATATTGTAGGATGACAGTAAGTGCTCTATAACAATCAAGATTGTCCTCTGGTAATTTTGAGGCAATAAAGTTCAGAAGTTCATTATGCATTTTATCGTTTAAAATTTTAACGAATTTATTGAAGTCATTCTATGAGAATTGTTGTGCTTGTTAAGGGTTGATAGCAAACTAAAACAAAAGATCATCTTTATCTGGAGGTTGTCTCGGACGATTCTTGACATAGCACACCGAACCCGCCCTTAAGAAAGTTCCCATATTCTGTCCTGACAAATAATGTTCAACCAAGGAACTGCATATACGTAACCAAAGTCTACATTACAATCGTCTGACCCGTAATTCATTTTTCAGCCGTTGTATATTGAAGAATCTCCGCGTCCATAAACCGAATACCAATTTCATATAACAGCATTAGCACAAAAAATTCAAAATAGACATAACGCTAACCCTAACCCCCATCCTAACCCTGAGTGCCATCATGAACAGAATTCGATCGCTGAGTCATAAAGATACGACGCAAAACGCAACCTTGCTGTGTAAGCGTACTCACTTGTAACCGGATAAGTGGTAATCCTGGCTGAACTACCTGGGAGAGGAGAAGAAGCAATCCAGGTGAGGCGGTTAAGGAATTCAAATGTTTTATTGTCAAGTGGTAAGAACTCTTGACTATGCTGCTAGAGATACTACAGGTACCAAGCCTAGCTTGATAGCTGAGCGCGCTGGGAAGAAAATCTTATTCCCAAACAAATTGGCTTTTAATGGAAGTCAACAGAATCTAACACTTGAAATTATTCTTCTGGTATCAGAATGAGAAATAAATAATGTAATTCAGGGATCACGCTTTCGATCATTCGAAGGAAGCTGTCAGCTTTCAATTTCTTGGAAAATGACACCGATGCCTCTGTAAGTGATGCCAGCAAGAGATGTTATATACAATGATGAAAGATTTGTACATCACATATAAACTCACTCGAAGAATACTTACTTGTGACTGGTAGATTAGGCATCGTAGTAATGGAGTAGGCGGCTGACGGAGAAAACAATATGAAGGTGGTCAGTATATACATGTGAATATGTTATAAACATTTGTAACAGTAATTATAGTGTTGGGCTGCTGGGATTGATATATACAAATATCAAATTCAGCCATTGATTACATGTACGCCCTCTATCAGCGGGCTCTATTTCAAAAGTTCAAGAGGCAGGTTCAAAAATAAAGTTTAAACCTGCATCAGCGTTGGAAAAACGCGGTTTCAGGTCTATGTGTTTTGAACCTAAACACGCATTTCGTCCAACTAATCGAGGTGCTGGGAACGCCAAATCTAGATTTCCAAGATAAGATCCATGGAGACTCTTTAATTTTTTTTGCGAGCGAGATAAATATCCCAGCCAACAAAAAACCTTTCATAATTTGTTTCAATTTAAAAGAAAATTAGGGTTACCATAATTAAGTTTATGTGAGGATCAACAAGGTCGCTTTCTTATGTTGACATGATTAGAGTTTTATTGTAACTGTTGATTGTGAGTTATCGCCCTTATATTAGACTCTCCAACTTTTTAACACGAGGTAGGTGTTTCCTCGGCTACCTGGAATTTGTTTCTGGAAAACGTCAGTGATGGATTTGGTTTCTCCAGTTTGCTACAGAAATGTAGGGAACGTCACGTTTAAGTTTTTCCAGTCCCACAGATTCGGACAATCTGGGTCACGAGGTCGCGCCGAACGTGGGGGTCGTTGAACAGTCGAAATCTGGCCCCTGACTCATGACAACCACGGAGGACCTGTTGGCTTTTCGGATCCATACATCAAGGACCCGACTGGTGTTACGAATGTGTAATGACTACACTAGTAGACACTCTTTGCAAGATATGCTGGGATGCGTTGTTGGATGAGGCGTGGGATGTCCCCTGCATATCCGTAAACTGAGTGAGTTCGTCGGGAGGTTCAAAATCAAATGGGGTCCTGGTCCACATTTATCATGGTTTTGTGCGAATTCAACTCCTCGTTACTGTGTCGCAATTTATATTTAGCCTAAATTCCAGTCAATTTTATCAATGTTATTAGCTTGGATGCTAGCCCTTATACGGTTATCACGGATTATCAGCCTATACTTGTGAATCACAAGGTGATCACATTAGTCTGAAATTATTTCCATATTTTGGTTATGTATAATGAAATTCAGTAAATAAGAAATTAATTTGTAAACATTTGAATTTTCATAGTGTCCTATAATTGTACAATTCACCGTACTATCATTACTATTGATGCTGTTTTAGAATCAAACTGTTTGATAGAATTTATACACTCTTCAGACTTCTCCTTTTCATACTTTAAATCTCGTGTCAGAGTGTGTACTATTAATATGCTTATGGAGACTTTCATTAAAAGCTGCACCTTGATGGACCATCAATTGTTGACATAAATTCCAATGGTAAGCATGGAAAGTCATTGAACTATACTCACAGTGCTGGTGTGCACTATAAGCATGCATTATGCAACATTCCAATTCGAGCATGCACTTGAGTACATATCGGTCTATTTCTCACACTTAGTGGCCATGTTCATCATACTACTGCTTGTTAACATTGATTGATTGGGCTGATATATCAGTTGAGCGATTTTCCACAGACCCTAAGACATTTGTCATAATTTTGGGAATTGACTTTTCATGATTTTTTATTTTAATAAAATTAATCACTGCAATGTTTTTGGAAGAGAAATGGTCTTCCAGTGGAAGCAGTTAATATAATAATATACATGGTTTCTAAACCTAGGGTAGGTTGCCCATTAGCCTTTGTTCACTATTTATAATTATGAATTGTCATGCACTTATACATGGCAAATTCGGTGCTTTGTGAGCTCTAAATCTCTATTCTTAAAATATCTAAGAGACTAATTTCAAAATCATGGTGAGTGGCTGTGAATTTGTTAAAAACTTAGCTAAATTCAACTTACATGAAGATATTTGTGAGAATTTGCACACTTTTAAACTGAAGCACCTAAAATTTCAGAGGCATTTCTGGCATGGCATATTTTAATTGATTGCGATTACAGGGGAGGTTGACCCCATTTGCTAATGTACATTGTACACAGCTAATTGTAATTGCTGGGGAGGTTGACCCCATTTGTCACTATTTGTTCAAGGGGAGGTTGACCCCTTGCAGGTATGGAAATAAGGGACAGTGATCAGCAATAACTAATCAAATTTGGACACTAACCAATCCAAATTCCATAGTGATAAAACATGGATAAATATTTTGCTGATCAATTTCAAAGCTTTTAATAATGATCTCTGATCAAATTATTTTCCCTTATCTCCAACCCTGCCTTGGCCACTGTACATTGTACAACATGGCTATTTTACAGGGGAGATTGGCCCCTTGTTACCATGGTGTAACATAGTGACTGTACATGGTATGATTTAGTGACTGTGATTCCTGGGGAGGTTGACCCCAGTGTAATTGCAGGGGAGGTTGACCCCATTTGTCACTATTTATTACAGGGGATGTTGACCCCTTTTGCCATTGCACTGTATGAATCGATAGGACACTTGGGCACGTTGACCCTATTGTTTGTGATTTCATGTTTTAACACAATTTTGTGAAATCCTATCCTATCTTATCAAATCTAAAACTTCCTTATGTAACCTTTTCACATATGTGAACAGGCAACCCTAGAAAATATTGTGGGTGGTACTGGTACACTCAGAGTAGTGACTCTCATTCATAGCTGTTTTAAATATGTCGCTATATAGCTGAAATATTGCTGAATGCGACGTTAAACCCTAATTCTCTCTCTCTCTCCCTGTTTTAAATACAGAAGGTCCAGGGCCTGAACATACAGATTGTTTCTCAAGTGCTCTGTATCTACATTGTCTAGTTACCATTTAGACATTACTGTTCAATCCTGAATTCATGAATCCAGGACACCAGGAAATGAATCGCATGCCCAGAATGTGGATACTGCGTTATATCTCTATAATTACAGATCCTGTTGTGTCTGCGGACGATTTTGGATGTTGGGAAGCCCAGGTGATTTTTATCCCATTCCGCTGTCCAGTCACTCCTATCCTGTTTTGGACCCTCTGCTCCATTGTATATTCATGAGATGGAGACCTATCATCGACTGGAATATCCATCATTCCTTCTTCATCAACTCCAGAATAGTCCATCAAGCTAGAGTCCTGCTGCTTTTGCTGACTTACCTGTTCTACCAAGTGGTATACATATTACCAACGTTAACATGGATTTTTACGAGCCACAATTTACCAACGATTTTGTATGCTCTATCTATCATCACTCAGATACACTGTGCATCACCGCCTACGTGTATCTCTGAAATCCAGCTGTATCACAGTGACTCGAACTGAATCTACTTGGTGTATATATATTTAGTGTATGATCAGGGTCATAATACATTCTCATGAGGTCAGCATTGACTGCTCACATTTCAGTATACATGAACAAACTAAGCTTGTCAGAAAGCCAGTTCATCGTTATAATACATTCTGCTGCGAAGGAGGTCAGCATTGACTGCTCACAATTCAGTAGACATGAACATACAACTTGTCAGAAATCCAGCTATAGCATACTGACTTGAACTGAATTTACTTGGTGACTGTTTATATTTAGTGTGCGATCATGGCCATAATACATTCAACTTCTCATGAGGTCAGCATTGACTGCTCATCAATTCAGTATACATGAACATACAAAGCTTGTCAAAAATCCAGTTATATCATAGTGACTTGAACTGAATTTAGTGTGTGATTATGGTCATAAGACATTCTATTTCTCATGAGGTCAGCATTGACTGCTCACATTTCAGTATAGATAAACATTAAGCTTGTCAGAAATCCAGCTATACCAGGCATAGTGACTTGAACTGAATTTACTTTGTGTATATATTTAGTGTATGGTCGTAATACATTCTACTTTTCAGGAGGCCCGCATTGACTGCTCTAATTTCAGTACATATAATTGACTTGTTCCTTTCTATTCATATTGTAGGAGAAGTGTGAAACCATCACCTATGTTTTGTCTCAACATCATATTCAGATGGCCTCCATTATACTCGAGCAGGGTCTATAAATATTTAAGAAAATTTCTAATTTTTTTTATATCTAACATATGAACTTGGACAGGATAGCAACTTTTGATCTGACAGAACCAGATTTTGATCAGATATATCTCATATCTGACCGCTACTTCAGACCCTGCTGGAGTGTGATTTACAGTGTAATCTCTCTATAACTCTTGTCATTGGGGACTGCACTGGCACTTTTATATTTTCAGACCAGACCTCTAGAAGGATTGAAATGATATGTGCCTAGACTCTAGTTGTTTTGGTTGAGTCAGGTGCTCTTGTTCTTGCATTGATGAGACAGCTTTCCTTACAGGAGTAACTAGTACTTAACTTTTTATTTTTTTCTTCCCATTCTATACAGGTATGTCCATGACCAGGTTTGACAACACAACAGACAGCATTGTGCAGAACTTTCTTCAGCCTGAATTTCCTCTGAAGCTGCCAGCATGTTTGATATTGTCTATATTACCGTTCAGAGTCTTGAGATAAGCTAATTCAACATGTTCAAATTCTCAGTCAATTCCCAGAGTTTGGTCGAACTTTATTCTTTGAACATAGGCGAGATACGTTTTTTCATCAGACATATCTGATCATGCTGCTATTTCAGACCCTGATAGTTTCTTATTCCATTATGATTTCATACTCACAGACAGAAATGGTTGCCTGCTCTCAGCATCTCTATGCTTGCTGATCCTGTGTTAACTCCTTTCCTTTAATTATTACTTCCAGGTTTTTCTCAGTGAGCATTATTAATGTAGGTGATCCCAAAGATTGTTCTCTCTGTAGTGCAGTGTGACAGAGGGTTGAGGGGCGCCTGTGACATGTCTGTACATATCATCTGCAGCTTAATTTGGTGGAATCACTGGTCCTTCTGATATACTGTATCCCAGGTTATTATTATTGTATTAGTTTGTTTCTAAGTTTTTTTTTGTGTGTGTTACTTTATAGACCACCAGTCTGTTTGCAGTAGCAGTGCTTTCCATGGGGAAGCGTAAATATGGACGTTGTAAAACACTTTTATCTTTAAGAATTCCTCATGCATTGTCTATTTCAGAGAGGAAATCCTACCTCATCCTATCATCCCCAGGCTTGTGAATCCAGTACTAACTATCATTACTATCACTTTCAGGTCTTTTACCAGTGAGCTCCATCACACACAGATACTGGTATATGTGAATTCCTGTATTATGTATTATACAACAATCATATTGACTTCCTTTTGTCAACTTTATTTCAAAGATTATTCTTGAGAAAGTGAGGCTTAATCCTAACCTTCCCTTGGACAATTGACAACCTTGAGGATCTTCATTGTTTTTATCCGCCATACAATTTAACTGGCTGGCAGTTCAATGTTTTGTGGGGGAATGTCTGAGAAGTGAAGGATATTACTCATTTCTAGGAGGGTAACCGGGACTCTTCCAGTGCCAGTTGTTTTCTTTAATTGAAATAAACAAAGAAAAGAAATGAAATAAAAAATTTCCTGACAGGCCAATGAACCTTTCTCGTGCTATATATTTATTGTATTAATACGGTTCTTCACTATATGACAGGTATTTTATGCTGCCCTGAATGGTATTTGTTCTTCCAGTACCGTACTTGGCTGATGTGGATTTCTGTGCCCCTACCTTCAGGCACACTTATGCATATTTCTTTCATTTTCAGTCTAAAGATTGGTAAGGTAATATTCCACCATCCATGGACGCATAGTAATAGATTGCCCATGTTTTTTCATGCTATCTTTTATTGATTTACATGCTAATTTGGGAAATAAGTTCCCTTTATATTTGTTTGAGTCAATCTGTCTTGCTATACACCCTGTGCAAAATAAACTACATGTACCTGATTGTATTATTTCATGCAATTGCAGTCTTGATATAGTTGGCTGCTATATTACCATTGATCTGCTCATGAAGATGTAAACATTTGTAGTCAAAGTCATTACTTCAGTTAGCGCTAGCCAGTTGCTGCCATTCTCAGGTTATCAAACCAACTATTAAGAGGCCAGTGATATCTACTCATCCTACTGTTTTGTGTTAAATACTGTATGGGCTAGGTCAGAGACTTCGGTTGGGTGATAACAGTTCCATCTTTTACTCCACTGTTATCTGTGGCCCTTTATGCTCCCCACCTTTGCTGGTATAACAACATTTACATTATTTGCTAATTGGGGGCATGTTCTATCACTGCATTTGATAACACATAATTCACATAATTCATATGTGTTCTCCATGCCCCTGCTATTTTATCATTTGTCATTTGAATTAATGATTTGTCATTTGAATTAATGATTATAACCATTGTCATTTGAATAAATGACCTAACCAGATTTCTGGGTATTGTGTTTGTCTTTCCCAGCAAACTGAGCTCATTCTCTGACCTAGTCTATCTCGAGCATAAAAGGAAATTAGGGTTACCATAATTAAGTTTATGTGAGGATCAACAAGGTCGCTTTCTTATGTTGACATGATTAGAGTTTTATTGTAACTGTTGATTGTGAGTTATCGCCCTTATATTAGACTCTCCAACTTTTTAACACGAGGTAGGTGTTTCCTCGGCTACCTGGAATTTGTTTCTGGAAAACGTCAGTGATGGATTTGGTTTCTCCAGTTTGCTACAGAAATGTAGGGAACGTCACGTTTAAGTTTTTCCAGTCCCACAGATTCGGACAATCTGGGTCACGAGGTCGCGCCGAACGTGGGTGTCGTTGAACAGTCGAAATCTGGCCCCTGACTCATGACAACCACGGAGGACCTGTTGGCTTTTCGGATCCATACATCAAGGACCCGACTGGTGTTACGAATGTGTAATGACTACACTAGTAGACACTAGTACTCTTTGCAAGATATGCTGGGATGCGTTGTTGGATGAGGCGTGGGATGTCCCCTGCATATCCGTAAACTGGGTGAGTTCGTCGGGAGGTTCAAAATCAAATGGGGTCCTGGTCCACATTTATCATGGTTTTATCATTTGAATAAATGACCTAACCAGATTTCTGGGTATTGTGTTTGTCTTTCCCAGCAAACTGAGCTCATTCTCTGACCTAGTCTATCTCGAGCATAAAATATATTATATTATCCCATGCATGTCATTCTCCCAATGTCCGAGTTTTTAACCTCTAAACCGTCGGTAATCAACGGTATATATGACAATAGGAGATATACAATCTGATGCCATGAGAATGCCTCATGTAGTAATTCTCCACGGAAGGTTTTATGATGGTAGGAGAAATCTGATAGGAGATTCCACATACGCCATGCAAGCGCGCGAGCTCTATGGTCTCGATTTCGACGGTCTGCATTTTTTGTTATATTGAAGAATGGCTGAGGAAAAAATAAAGAAATAAGTTTTACGGCAATGCTTGTGAGTGATCACTGTATTTTCCATTAGTGCATTTGTTTTATCAAGGGTTTGTGGGGGTTTTTTCGGAGGAGTGGGTTTAGTTGATCAAGCCGAGTTTCACTGAACGAGACGGTGTTTAGGGCGGAAGAAATGTCGAAATGTGGAGTCTTGATAATATTGTCGTGATATGTGAAGTGTTTCTCCGAGGGTTAATCACGGCCCGATTGGACAATTTTACCTATTCATACGTGTAAGACATTCTTAGAGCGTATTTAATAGCTTTGCTCTACTCAATCTCATCGTAGAGAATTATTTTCTATGATATATACAATGGACGGTGGTAGGGCAGGCGGTCGCAGCCATTGGAAGATCTTGGAAAAGGTACCGGTATTTTCGTGCATGGCTTCCTGTTTCTCGTATAACATTTTCAAGCCAATTTGCGACATCTTTCTCGGTTGTATTGCATTTTTCTGTATTGACGGGAATACTAATGCCATAGGAAGTGGGTAACATTTATATCCAATTATTGTTACCAGGACGGTGCAATCCTAAAACTAATTGGACATACAAATTCTGAAAATAGCTTATTTTTCATACACCAGTTTTCCTTCCCTTCCCTTCCCTCCCCTTTTCCCCTTGTTTAACCTCATTTTGAATTTAATAAATGAATCGCTTCATATCCATCACAACCAGTATAATATTGCCTTACTATAGTATGTTTGGGATTCGCTATCGCCGAAATGGATGAAAATCGTTGAAAAATGGTCGCACTCCAGAATGAATTTGGAGAATAGTCTTTTGTAATAAATCTAGAAACCTTGTATCTTGTATAACATAATTTTGCAGGTTACTTCACAACATAATTCTGTTCGATCTCCGGAGTGGAATACAGCCTAAAATATAAAAGCGATATATCTCAAATTCTGTGGGGATGAATATAATTTTTAACAGAGCAATCTGAACATTTTTCCCTTGTTCAAGTGTACATATTAGAGTTTTTGTTAAGTTTGTATTTCAGGTGGCACATCAAACATCGTTTATACGATAATGTTAATGTTTTCTCTATATGAATATTCCACTTGCAGTAACTTTGAAAGTTTACACCCAAATGCCAATGTGATTCGATTATTGGCAACAAATTCTTCTTAAAGATGACAGGTTCATCATTAAAAAATCTGTTGCTGAATAAAACCATCTCAGTCTTTTATGGCTTAAAGATTACTACCATTGTTCTGTCCATTCATTCACCCTATCGACATCAGCATTTAATATCGTTTCAATTTCAGATGTCAGAGCAGAAGAACATTGAAGAGATGCATCATCTGCAAACAATCTTGTAGTGCTAGATAATGGATCGGGCATATCATTAGCATAAAGGAAAAATAATAGAGGTCCAAGAACAGAACCCTAAGGGACGCCGGAATTTAGACATCCAACATTTGAAAATTCATTTTTTCACTTTCTGTTTTCTATTTTCAAGATAACTGAAATAATTTCAACAATACACCCGAAATACCATATTGTCTTAATTTATAGAGTAGGCCTTTGTGCCAGACCCTATCAAACGCCTTGGATATGTCACACAATATAACACATGAATACTGTCGTTGGTCGATGGCCGTGCAGATTTTGTGATAAATCTCTATTAGTTGGCTAGTCATCGAATGCCCTGTCAAAAAATTTGTTTGATGTTTGTAAAAAACATTGTTTGAAAGAAGAAAGTTTGTATGCTTAAATATTACCGGTTCCATGATTTTGCCTACATAGCTAAATAACGAGATAGGTCTATAGTTAGATGGATAACGTTGATCTGTAGCCTTTGGCAGCGGTAGAACATGTGCTGACTTCCAAGGTTCTGGAAATATACTTTCGTACAAAGATCGATCTAACAGGAGTTTAAGTGGAAATGAAACAGTATATGCAACTGTCTTTAACATTCTGTGACTTATTTTATCTGGTTTAGCTGCTTTGTTTGTTGGAACGGATTTAATTATATCAATGATATCGTCGATACAGATCTGAATATTTTCTATCTTATCATTGGTGCGCTGTATAAACCTTGGCAATTTGGCAAGACTACTTTTCAGTTCAGTTGCAATCACGTTCAGTGTTTCGAAACAATTCCTGTTTACATCATTTGTATGATGTCTAAAAGGCCCTCCGGTTAACCAGATCACTGATGATATTCTGGAATCTCCTGTATCAGGCAGCGCTCAAATGAAGTGTATTCATTATTATAAGTATTTTAATGATAACACCCTCTTGGAAAAGCACAATTCTGTTATTGTGGGGGTAATCCCCGTCAGATAATCACACCTCGAAAACAGATCATTAATGAGCCAGCACGGTGTATTTCACTTCTATGGAGAAGTTTTACAGGTCAGGCACATTTTCTCGAACCTGATCGCGAACATTCTGCACGAACGCCGTCTTCTTTTCTCAATCAGGACCCGACGCCTATAGTAAGGATATATTGTATGTCCCTGGAGCGAGAACGGACGTGTATGTAATGGTCCTGGGGATCGATTATCTAAGTTAATGTTAAACGTCACTTGAGAAGTACACGTGTGTTACAGTATTCCCAGTGTAGATATACAAGAACTACCAAACTTACCTGAGAGTTGGAGTTCCCAGTTATCCGCCTTATATGATCCAGTGAACGAAGTTACCTCCCCAAATCTATCTCTGAGCAGTTTTAACAGTCCTACAGTGTCCCCGCCACCAGAGTCATCTCCCGTTGCCGAAGACCGTTTCGATTTCTCAACTCTAATTGTTGACCGGTTCATTGTCGGACCGAGTTCGACTGAGCTCAGGGTGTCATAATAGCTATACTGAATGAAAGAATATTTCATTAGATGTCTTCAGAAGTTGAACAAGCAAAACTGCTTATTGAGTGCAGATTTCTTAAGTAAAAGATCAAATGTAAAGAGATCACGAGAGTCACAGGTATATATTTTGTTATGCATTCATAAGGACTCCGTTCCAAAATATTAACATGGCGAAGTATTAGTATATTACCATCAAAATCTGCTGAAGATTGACCGAAGCATCGACATTGATAACCCATGTAACAGGCTCATAACTGGACACCACAAGGACAGTTGGCTTGTGATTCATTCCTCGAATATAAACATTTGTTCTACCGGGGGATGGTGGCCTGTGATTGATGTTTTCATAATTCCCCAATACATGGACTTCGTATGTGCTATTGGCGGCTTTTCCCAAGCAGCTATTCGTCTCTTGTATCTTGCCACGAAAAGTCGAGACAGCAGCGGCAGCTCTCTGCTTTGGTAGAATCTGACAGGATCCTACTTCAGCTGAAATCAAAAGAAACTGTTTGTATTTCATTTGTTCATTTTTATATTAACTTACAATCTGTCAGTATACTATACTAATATATTTTGAATCTTCTGAAACGTTCCATGTACAATAGCCGTACGCTAATTCCTATAGCATAAGACAACGATATTGCAATAGTGTTCAATTGAAGACAATTACTTGCTAGCCTCGTTGATGTTTTGCGTGGCAATTGAGATCTATTTCTCTGCTGTAAAATAGTTTAAAATTAATGTGTACCTTACCGTGAACACGTTTCTCAGATAGAGTTTAGTCAAGATATCTTACTGCTAATAACAGGAATGTATTCCTTAAACAATGGTCTTTACCCTACCCTACATTATTGTATCGTCCGTGCTTCTTGGAGTCAGTTTTTCGAATCTTGCCAAGGTTTTCAACCTTTGTGCAATTAAACAGATGCTCTCAGAAGGAGCTATTTAGAAGTTTTAGGAAAGGTAAGTTGCCTTTCAGAGGGTATACGTTGTGATATTTCAAAGCGTTGGACACAGACACTATCTAGATACATGCGTCTAGTCCGTCATTCAATATTCAGCCGTCGTCCATTAAAGAATTTCCGCGTCCATAATTCAAACACCTAATTCATATAATAGCATTAGCAGTAAATTAAAAGACTCAATCATAGTATACATAAAACTAGACTAGTTGTTTGCAAGAGAGAAGCAGTCGATAGTTTTCAATGATGTCAGCGAGACATCATGATGTTCCAAAAATATCAAATCCGTATCGCTAATCATTATTCTTAATTCATATAATTTTCGTTGTTAAGTCGTTATCTAGAGTATGATATATCTCTTTGATTGTGACTGTTCATAAGAACCCTATGACGATCTTGAGATACAGCACCTAGCCCCGGGTTAAGCGAAATTAGACACAAGTTAAGAAACGTATCGCCATAGATCTTGCACAGATCTTGGAAAACTTTGAGTGGAGGCGCCTGATGATATAAGCCCTTTTATTAAAGTTTCTACAATAATGTTTTGTGACGTTGATTAAAATATTCCCATTTAACACAGGATCTAGCAAATGCTACTAGGCGAGATATGTATACGCCATATGCAGATCTCTCTGGTGTATCACTTTTCAGATAGAGATAGTTTGCAATGTCAAAACTGTAATCATCTCATTTGTCGTAAAGTCGACAAGAGAGAACAAGCGCTTCCTTTTTATAGAGATATAGGTCTAAATAAGATGTGCCGTTAGGGCCATGTAGTTTCCTTTATGTAGTTTCCTTCAAATCGAGTGAAGGGGGATATATATCGTAATTTATATAGCGATTATCCACAGCAAGAAGTTCGTATATAGCGTTTGGTGAATGACACGGAACGGGCATTGAAATTATCTGTTTTTGAAATTATAGTCGTATTCATAAGAGAACAGATATACTTCAGCCAAACGATATCCATAGTGGTTATTTAGTGACGATGTATGGGGTCGATGCTCTACGTTTAAAGAGAAAGGCCAAATATCGAACAACCGTCCAAGGGCATTGCATGATATACAAAAATTGGCGGTTACTTTCATTAATGATACACGAATGAATGTCACGGTAGAAGTACATGTAACTGCTGCTTTTACAGTATTTTACATCCAAATGATTTTCAACCTCCGGCTTGTAGTTTCAGTTACTTTGATAGAAGTACTCACCGTAAATATAATGGTTTAGGATAATATGGACATTGGTGAAAAGTGAACTTACGTAGACATGTATACTGGTTGTATCCGGCCGCTGAACACTGGCATTGTCCATTAACACAAGATGCTCCAAGACGAGGTCCTCCGCTGCAATAACGTTCCCACAGACACTCCTTTCTAGGAAGGGCTACAAGCAGATAAAAAAAACACATTCCGAATGATATAGACCCAGTTTTTTTTAGAAGAGCTACGTGTATTTTGCTTCAGTGAAAGTTGATTTTGTACCTAACTGAACTAAATTTATATTACACTCAGCTCACATTAAGTAAGATATGAGAATACATACATATATAAATGTAGCTGAAGAGTTTACACAGGGAATTTGAACCAATTAAGTATAGTTGACATAAATTTAAAGATTTTTATAAAACATGACAAATACGTTGTTGATAAATATCTCGTTTGTGTCTGATACAATATGGAGCAATATAAGATTTCCTATCTTTGCTAAAAATGGACACTGAAGCAACTAATGCAGCTCATCCCCAACAAGCTGTTTATCATACAAAATGCAAAGTCTATCATCTTTCATAATTATAGCTTACCGGTTTCACTAGGGAAGGTAAAAAATTTTGTAAAAGCTATTCGAAAATTTGACTGGTAAATTTCCACCTTTAGATTGGCTTTGAACAGGGAGTGAGTAGTAGGGTTTAACGTCGTTTCCAACCTTGTTTCAAATTAGAACGATATGCAAGAGGTGTGACGACTGACGACTGGCGACTGAAAAGCAAACATATGACTATACAGGAAAGTAATCGTCGACACCCAACATTCAGACCGGAGAATACGGTGAATTCTCGGATGTAGCCTTAGTATCTCAGCCGGGCTTTTATTGCAGCTGTTCATGTGGAGACTATGCAGTATCCACACGGTCTCTAGCACCGGCCCAAGCGGAATCAGATGCGCCAGCTCGGAAGCTGTGATGACAGGTCAGCTCAAACAACTCATCCGATGTTAATGGATGAGCATCATGGACGTCCGACGGAGCAAACGCCTTAACATGGGGCAACCTGGTAAATGCAAGATACCAAGAAAAAACTAACATGAAAAATCCGACGTCGTTCGGCTTAAATTCCCCACCGAAACAATAAACCTACATATATTTGTCGAGTGACATGTACGGAGGGCGGACCTCGGGAAGTAGCAGTCCACCAGCAGAATCCTAACATATACAGGTAATAAATTGGAGCGATATGCAAGAGGTGGGGGAAATTGACGACGTCTGGCGACTAAAAAAGACTCTCCAGGAAAGTAATCGTCGACACCCAACATTCAGACTCGAGAATACGGTGGATTCTCAGACGTAGCCTTAGTATCTTCAGTCATATCACGACGGTGCCTATCACGATAATAACAGCCATATCACGATGCGCCAGAACACGAGAGTGCTCACAGTTCCTATTACCCTGGACACTTTGAACAGGATATATATGCGAGGCCTTTAGATGAATTTGCACATAATAATAATCGCTAATTCTGAAAGTATGGATCATTAAGTCTAGATTCAATGTTCCTTTTAACAAGATACATGTTCGTACAACATTGTGTCAGCCATATATCATTCATAATTGGTCTCAAATATTGATTTGACATATTTAATCAATTTGTGATTATAAAATCTACTCCCTATGTCTAATAACAAAAGTTAGATTGCATACCATTTAGGATACTTTCTGTTTTGCTTCCCCATAAAGTAATTTTAACCAGGTCTTGTTTTTATTGTTAAAGATAACTGGAAATGGTTTCCTCATATAGCATGGTGGGGCGTACCTCTCTTTAGGGACAATATCTGTCTTAGAAAATAGTATCCATTCTCTTCATATATAATAGAAATGTCTTCAATGTCCTATACTTCACAGGCGTATAACAAAATTGGGCATGTTATTCTATGAAATAACAGTAGCTGTAAATCGATGGAGATATTACGTTTCTTTATTTTCATCCGAAAGCCAAGGTCTTAACACTCTCGACTGGGACTTCTTTTATTTGAAAGATTTATGATTGTTTTTCCTAAATACGCCAGAAGGAACAAATGCATTCAATGCGTGTCAGAAATAGATGCCAATTTAGCTGCATGGTTTGTAATTGAGTTGTGATGGTCGAGTATGTAAGTGTCATAGGCCTTAATTATGCCATTATTACAATTGACGGACATGTTAACGTAACTGTATCTCGCTGATTCCCTATTGTAGCCTAGACTTCTCTATTTCAGCAGGAAGTACTTCAATTCAAGGGCTACCTCTTGACAAACATCTTAACAGGTGTTGCCCAAGCCGATTTAGAGTTAAGCTCGCTTGTACAAATGACAGCATTTTACTGCTTTGAGAAATTGGTACAAAAGCATCCAATCAGTCTCTCTGAGCAACACCTTATTAGGCCCCGAGCTAAAATCAAACTCCAGCGAAACGAGACATATATCATACTCAAAACAGCAACCACTGGCCTTCGATTATTCCTCGCAACAGAGGGCAAAGCAAAAATTAAAAACAATTCGCCTAAAGGGATCGATGGAATGGGACTATTTTTAATATTGATCATGGATCTGAGGACCATGGATCTGAGGACATGAGAATTATGTCGTCTTGTGGGCAATAGCGAAACTACCTCTTCGCAAAGTTTATTTTCGCATATATCGATTTTGTTGGTGAATGCATAGAGATTGGGTCGGTTGGTTTTGTTAACTATGTTTACATGTACAGTTGTACCTATAAGATTTTTAGCTTTTCGCCAGTGTGAAGAATTCGCCCTTCCCAATAAATGTTTTATGGTATCTTGGGCGAGGGAGCTGTAAATGTCCACAATATACCATGACACAAAGCTCAACCAGAAAATGTAAACAAAAAAACAAAAAAAACAGATGGCCGCTCTGATGAAGCCACAGTGCTGTCCAATTTTTCCGATTTTTTTTATTAATGCTATTTTCCCCGGAATTAATAAATAATAAATTAGGTTATAATTATCTGATCCGACGAAAACGCAACTTTCCAGTCACGCCAACATGAACACCATTGTGAAATCACCCATAATCCTCTAATCGGAGGGTTATGCAAAGTCTCACAATAACATTACTAAACGCAACATTATTCTAGTGAAAAAATGTGAAGACGAAATGAATCGTGTGTGTGTTCCACAAAACCGTGACGCGAGAGGCCGATGAATTCAAGGACCCCCCCAACAGGAACAATTGCCTATGCAGTTCAATCATGTGGCGACAACATGACAACTGCGCAGTCTATCACACCAAGGGAGGCTACTCTTAGCAGTAAATCTCACAACTCCAACTGGGCGGACAATACAGAATAAATTGGTTTATCTTTAAAGGATAAACAGTATTAAAGGTGTGGTAGAAAACGATGTGTGTGATGGATAAGAATGTCCTGGTAATCATTGTCCCTTTTCATATCCTTTTCTATTGCAACCAATGACGGGCGCTTGTCTCCAATGTGGATGAAAGTGCCCTTGCTGGGTTAGAACATAGGAGCCGGACACTATTTGCCACCGAACGTTCCTAGCCTCCACACCGGCGAAATGAGAAGAAGTCATATGACCCCACAGAAGTCGCACGAGAGCATTAGTTCCCTCAGTTGAAGCAAGTATTAGAGAGATTTTTTTCTCTGTTTGGTCTTAATGCGTTTAACTAATGAATTGTTTTGCTTAACAATTGGGCTCGATTGTATCAGTGTTTTTGCCGCCCTGGGATATGCATAAACTAAGGGGTAGTCATCGTAGTAACTTAAGGATCTTTTCCTCTTTAGTGACGGAACATGAAGTTGCTGTTTCAGACTTATAACTGGTCACATTGGTGTGGATAAAATACCTGCTGTGTATCAATAAGCACCCCGCGGGACATTGTGATGTGTGTATGGTGGATGTGAGGACATTGTGATGTGTGTATGGTGGATGTGAGGACATTGTGATGTGTGTATGGTGGATGTGAGGACATTGTGATGTGTGTATGGTGGATGAAACAATGCACCTTTTGTTATTGTCTTGTGATCAATATAACAACGAAAGAGAAATTTTATACTTGCAGGAGTATTCAATCCATCTTCGGACAGCATTTTAAATCCGGTAAGCGAGTATCATGATAAAGTTTTCACTGCGCTTGCCAAGTTTTTATTTCGTTACAACTACTAAACTCTATAGTGTCAGCTTTCTCTTTCAAGTAAATTGTCAACTTTTCGGCGTGTACCTTACGTACATGAGCCTAGCACATGTTGTATGTGATGTTTATGGTGTGTACCAATTTGTGTGATTTCAATTACTCGGCTGCTTATGAAGTTCTGTGCCTCTGCTTTTTGTGCACTGTTATATATGTGCATTCATCTTTCATCACAACAAACCCCTCTTGCTTCATTCAATATTCATTCCGCACGACTGACTAGGATCCGTGCTGGCATAATTTAACAAATTAATATTTACTCCAGTAATAAAAATAATAATTGATGATTATAAATTATAACGAATATTGGTATAAGTTTTTGTGTATTTGGATATTGTTTGTAGTGTTTAGTTATGTATGATATACATATATATATTTTTGTTGTTTTGTGGTTGTGATATTGCGTTTTTTGATGATAGTTATTGATTAAACGAGTTACCGCTCTACCCCATGGACTCTGCTGGTCAGCAATTGTTAGGTGCCTTACGCCTGATTTTGGTCGAGGATATTTCCTGGTCCGCTACATGCATTTTGTAAAAGGGTAACTTTCTCGTCGTATATGTACACGTGTTTATTTGCAGCGAATGCGATTTTTGGTTTCGCTAAATTCACGTTGTTTGGTTTAATGGGTTGTTCCGATATAGTGCAGATATGTTCTGCTTGTGTGATGGTATGTGGTATTGCTTTTTTGCGTTTGACGGCATCGGAGATACGATTTTATTATGTACATGGCATGATTAGTAGTCTTCTACCGGTGTTACCAGAATAAATCCCGCGTGCGGTCTCAACAGCGAATCAGCTTCCGGTACCAACAGTGATTATCAAATAGCGGATGTATCTACGTTTGCGACATGTTCCAGACTTACTTGTTGCCGGTATCGTTGGAGGTGATGTAGGTGATGTAGCTGTTGAAAGGGCTGCAAATAGTCAGATAAAAACATTATTTCCATGTCTCATCAAATATCAAAACTTTTCGAGCCTTTTCTTTGTTATTTGCCAATTCATTATCATGCAATGTTACATATAAGTATATACAATGCAAAAAAAGGAGAAAAACTGTCGCCTACATAAATAAATAAATCTGGCACTTTTAGTTTTCATTACTCACACATACACACACATATCCTCCCACTCACCCCGAACCGCAGTATGGTATAGAAAAATCATACATATATCCTCGTGGTATGGGTTTCGGCGCGCTTAAGCCTTCTTCGTGACCTAAACCCATAAATAAAGATGGACTGATGAAAGCAAACGGCTTTTTAAATATAGAATAGCCCCACCAACCAGACGAAATTATTATGACTTTTCGGCACGCACGCATTTAATCAAGTACATCAGGTTGAACATACCTGACAACAGACTCCGTCATGGGTTTCGGACCGGCAGCTTGGAAACGCCCCCTGGCGACCAGAAAGGTCATTACATTCAGTGAGTAGGGTGGGCCAGACGCGCCGAAATGTCAGGGTGCTCGTAAATATTCAGAACTTGGAAAAGTTCAAAGTACAACACGAAATGTTGTAATTTATTATACCGGTAATTATTAAGCATTGTAAACTTTGATAGATAATTATACTTGTTGCTTTTTTCAGCATTTTACTTTGATTTACATTTAAAATCTAACCTATTTAGTACAAATATATATTTTTACACTATGACACTGCAGTTAATCTTAATTACATGCAATAAATAATTGCAGATTTTGAAAATCAAGTCATTATCACCTTAATTTCTGGAGGAAAGTTAGTAATTTTTTTCACAATATCTTAACATACAATATAAGACACTACCCTTCTAGTCTTCCATATAAAAAAAAAATAGGCCACGAGGTGGAGCCCATGGTCACGTGCCACCATTTCCTTGGCAGACGGCAGGAAAAAATGAGGCTATGGAGAGATCCCTATTACATCGTGAACAGAAGCTATGGCCTATTATTCAAGTCTCTAAAAGTGGCATTGGCAAATAGTGCATTTATATATGCTGTGTAAAGGTTTCGGTATATATTTACCGCGTCAAAACCAATTTTCAGCATTTTCTCTAACAACCCACAAGCAATCACCCATCAGCGTTCAGAGCCCCAGAAATGACGTCACTCATCGTGCGCGATCACGTGATAATAACATTTAATGATGGCAGGTCCGAAACCCATGACGGTCCGAAACTGATGCCGCGACGATATATATTCATCCTCGTTTTTGGCTGATTCAAACGATAAAGTTATGCAACTTTCAGTTCTGTTATACATTTCAATAAGTTCTGCTGACGTTTGACATGGCATTCAAAGTCTACAGTATCTTATCTCTTTTCTTTTTTTTATAGCGGTCAATCTTAATAGGGTATATGTCATTGTGAATGATATACTATATTATTGCATCGAGCCATGGTTCCCAAACTTTGTGAAACTTTGTGATTTTTGATTTCTTAATTACTGCGCATTTTTTTTATTTCAAATCTTTGGAAACTTGGCACTTTCCCCATTCACACCCTTTACCGCTAACGGCCTTAGACCACTAACGGCCTTTGGAGGGGTGCGCAGTGGGGCATGGCATGGCCGGATCTACGCTTGCAAATTTCTGGGCGGTCAAATTTCGTTTCTCCCTATGCTACAACGTGAAGGCATGCTTTAATCAGTAATAACTGGTATAAATTCGATAAAGATGCATCAAATCACTCTACTATTTGAAGAAAGGACCATATTGATAATCCTAATGAATACTTCGGCAACTTTAATTTGAAAATATGCCAGATATCTCCGGTTATATATATATTGCTCTTGGTAGGAGCATAGGGAGAAACGAAATTAGACTGGTTTCCCGATATTTACAGGCTAGGCTCCGGACGGGTGAGGTCTCAATGCACTCTATCAAACGCCGCTATTGGGAAAGTCCCATTAGTACCTCTTGTACGTTCTATATTACAAGCAACTTTTCACCAGTTACCTTGGCCGGACACCGTAGCTGGATCCACAAACGTTCCATTAGGGTCGATATGACCACCCCACGACACCACTACAATACCGGGGGCTGAACTACCGGCCCAATAATAAGGTGTTCCTCTTTGGCCGACGGAGACCGATATTCTCTCTCCTGGTGTAACTTCGATCACCTCTCTGGAGTATCCTCCGCCCCCTCCTGCTCGTCCTCCAGCCCGACTACCGCCTCCACCGCCGTATAAACCTCCCGATCGACCCTTCGGATCAACTCCACCAGGCCCAGATACACCAGGAGCAATGGAAGAGAATATAGTTCCACAGGAGCTGCCACCAGAACTTGCCCCACCGCCACAAAACGGATATGTTGATGATCCAGCTATCAGACCTCCTCCACCACCGCTTGTCTGGCCAGCGGCTCCCGCACCCGCGCTACATCCGCCACCAATTCCACCCTGTCCACCGTTCGCCACTGTACCATGACCACCTTCTCCACCTTGAATATTAGAATAATCAACAGGAAACCAAAAGACAGCAGAATAGCAATATGAATGAAACACGCTTTACGGAGCTATATGAAGGTCATTTAGTCGGATTTTGAGTCATTGTAGACGGTGTTGTTTTTCGAACAGTTGTCAATTCATTAGTAGTTATGCATTTGTTCAGTGATTGGATAAAAAATCTGCTGGATTGGATAAAAAACTAGCAGAAGCATAATTTACACTCTTATCATAGGCATATTGGCGGATTGAGGACGCCCCTTAAGAACTCACTCTTGAGGACAGGATGGGACAATGTACAGAAAGGTCTCTAATTCATCTCATGTAACTCGTTATGATCTCTATCAAACTCGCACGATTCATTGAATTAGCCCTGTAGATGATACACGTGCTCAGTAAATGATGAGCCATTGTTGCATAGACATAATTTGTCTTTCCATATGTACCTGTATCGTCCTCTTTTGCCCCCTTTCCACCACCGGCTACCAGGTAATGTCCGAATAGAGAGTCTCCCCCATCCCCACCAAACTTCCCGCTACCTGTGTGCTTTGACTGTCCGTCACGACCACCGCCACCACCACCTGTACAGATGAGAAAGCAAGAGGTTAGACGGAGAATGACAGTGTTTGTCCGTAAATATGCATACATAATAAAAATAGTGGACATTTAGACAATTGTTTTATCTCCAAAATATGGGTAAACATATGGTGTACCGAACATATATCTATGCTGAGAGTGTAGAGATATATCTGTATACGGATACATAATACATGTTGTATGCCAATGCATTTTCATGATCATAGGACGAGCATTACACAGCAACAATCCCAGATTACGAAAATATTTTATGCACAGGATATTCAAACATTTCGGCGAATGAGCATTCTCTGTAGCGGTAGCAGAGTGGACACTCAACAACCATCGATCCAGTCTGGTTGAGCAATAGTACAGCTATACCGTGCAACCAAGGTCATAAGCCATGTGGTACCATACCGCCGTATACGCATTGTTTTTAAAATCGATGAAGTTTGATGTGTATGCAAGGAGGTTTGGTGTGACATGAATGCCAAGATTGTGTGCTATGCTGATGCGAAACCAGTTGTGTACATGATGAAATTCAGAAGTGCTTACCTATGCAGATAACATCCACCTTCGTCACGCCTTTCGGCACAATGAAAATTCTGTCTCCTGTAAACTTTATTTGGACATGTGGAATCTTATCCCAAACATCTGGCTGTCCTGTCGTTGTTGCGTTAGAAGGAGGCATGGTTGTATGGCCCAGTGTAACTGGCAACGTTGGCCGTGTAATAGTTGTGTCGCTTGTTTGTACCACTCTAGACGCACCAGGAATGTTAACGCCACATTTGTACCACTTAGGAAAATAACTGCCCGTCCACTGTGATCCGTCCTTCGGTCCGTATCCTATCTTACCACGGCTTGGTGTTTGTCCAGCAAAGGATCTATAGAAGCCTACAGAAAAACGCTTTCACCTAAAAATATCTACATTGAAAAGAAGTAAATTGACTGAAGAAGGATTGTATTGAGCAAATATCCTTTCAAATGGCTCAGATCTTTTCCTAAGGTACGTTTACAGGCCCCACATTGCAGTAGTGTCTTATCTTGTTTGTCTTGGTCGTCCCCTAACGGGAGTTTCATCACGCAATATCTACAAACCCTAGGTCAAGAAATATTGATATTCCTTGAAAAAAAAATAAGTGTCAACTGCACAGAAGAACATATCCATGTGTGATTTCGTCTTCGAATTCAAACGAAGTAAATCAGAAGTCATATGGATAATTTAAGAGAATAAACATATTAAGTACCATATTATCCTTCCCAAGCACCCAAAAAACATAGCAGTTCATACCTTCCACAGCCGGGGAATTCCAAAAGTCGGAGGGAAGTTCTGCCATAGATTCTAGCCCTCCCACAAGCTCACATAAGTCCTCCCCGGCACCGCTTCCATCCCCAATATTCAGAAATGTGTCTTCGAGATTATCAGCCATCAATAACTTATATCTTAAAGAAAGCATAGGAAACTATTTCAGAAAAAAACCCTGATAATTAGCTGATAAGTAAATTAAACAAAAATTCTAATAAATTTGTTTCTGACGAACCAATTTAAAAAAATGTGATCTGATCAAATCATTCACAACGGTGAGTGATTTGCGTTGTGCTATATTTATAAATTTGTATACAAATGTTCGCGTTATAAGCCAATATTAAGAAGGTAAGAATACAAAGACGCAAACAATTATGACTTTTATTGATACAATGATAATTATTTACTAACCTTTCAGCAGAACAAAGGATAACACCAATAAATCTACCCGTCTTGTAGGGAGTACGACGAACGTACTGTTGTCCGTGACATACATTCCAGCTGTCATCATATTTGAAGTTGTGCTCTACCCAACAGTTTTCGGATAATAGGCAACCGTCCACTAATAAACAGCCAATGTAGTAAAAATACAAGTGATCACAAGCAGAGAACAGCTTGTAAATAATAAGGTGATCACAAGCAGAGAACAGCTTGTAAATAATAAGGTGATCACAAGCAGAGAACAGCTTGTAAATAATAAGGTGATCACAAGCAGAGAACAGCTTGTAAATAATAGCATCATAAGCAGAGAACAGCTTGTAAATAATACGGTGATCACAAGCAGAGAACAGCTTGTAACATTAAGGTGATCACAAGCAGAGAACAGCTCTTGTGTCATTAAGATGATCACAAGCAGAGAACAGCTTGTAACAATAAGGTGATCACGAGCAGAGAACAGCTTGTAAATAATAGTGATCACAAGCAGAGAACAGCTTGTAAATAATAAGATGATCACAAGCAGAGAACAGCTTGTAAATAATAAGGTGATCACGAGCAGAGAACAGCTTGTAAATAATAAGGTGATCACAAGCAGAGAACAGCTTGTAAATAATAAGGTGATCACAAGCAGAGAACAGCTTGTAAATAATAAGGTGATCACAAGCAGAGAACAGCTTTTAAATAATTGAGATCACGTGGATATCACACATTTAATATACAGGGATTTTAAGAAACGTTGGCTCATTTCAAATTATTGAAATAACTGAACTTTCACTTGCTCTAAACGGTTCCTATTTTTATTCACAGGCAATATATTTTAGTCATATGCGAAACGAACCCGCATACCTACTGAAGTCGTAGTTGGCACATCTACTGTTGTAGTCGTCATTACTGTTCTGTTATCGACTGCTGGACCACGAGAAGAAAAGAAAGTGGATTTAAGAGTATATGATGTATATTTGCAGTTTGCAATATTGTCCTAGCCATATCTAGCCAAGATAATTTGACGGTCATTGCAGTGCGAGCGAATTCCTCTGTGCAAATGGGGATCGATACATGAAACAAGTATTATATCGCATTATACGGAGAGAATGACAGAGTTCCCTGAAACGAGAAATATTATAAATATCATGTCGGATTAGAGTTGTCATTCTGTAGAGTGCAGTTTGTCATATACGGTGCAAAAAAAAAAGAGAAAAAAAAAATACGAAACCGCCTGTTGATTCCTTACAACCTCCAAAATAGGAGACTGATTAATGTGGATAGATTTTTAGCCCACCATCACCAGATGGTGGGCTGTTCAAATCGCCTTTTGTCCGTGGTCCGTCGTCCGTCCGTCGTCCGTCGTCCGTCCGTAAACAATTTCTTGTTATCGCGATTTCTCAGGAACTGCTGCATGGATCTTTCTCAAATTTGGTACACAGGTTCCCCTTGGGGTCTAGTTGTGCAAGATACCTTTTCTGGTCCGATTCGAAAATCCAATATGGCCACCAGGCAGCCATATTGGATTTCCCCATGAAACCTTGTTATCGCGATTTTTCAGGAACTGCCTCATGGATCTTTCTCAAATATGATACACAGGTTCCCCTTGGGGTCTAGTTGTGCAGGAGATCTTTTCTGGTCCGATTCGAAAATCCAATATGGCCACCAGGCAGCCATCTTGGATTTCCCCATGAAACCTTGTTATCGCGATTTCTCAGGAACTACTGCATGGATCTTTCTCAAATTTGGTACACAGGTTCCCATTTGGGTCTAGTTGTGCAGGATACCTTTTACGGTCCGATTCGAAAAATCAATATGGCCACCAGGCAGCCATCTTGATTCCCCATGAAACCTTGTTATCGCGATATTTCAGGAACTACTGCATGGATCTTTGTCAAATTTGGCACACAGGTTCCCCTTGGGGAATGGTTGTGCAAGATACCTTTTCTGTTCCGATTCGAAAATCCAATATGGCCACCAGGCAGCCATCTTGGATTTCCTCACGAAACTTTGTTATTGCGATTTCTCAGGAACTACAGAATGGATCTTTCTCAAATTTGGTACACAGGTTCCCCTTGGGGTCTAGTTGTGCAAGATATCTTTTCTGGTCCGATTCAAAATCCAATATGGCCACAAGGCGACCATCTTGAACTTCCCCATGAAACATTGTTATCGCGATTTCTCAGGAAGTACTTCATGGATCTTTCTCAAATTTGGTACACAGGTTCCCCTTGGGGTCTAGTTGTGCAAGATACCTTTTCTGGTCCGATTCGAAAATGCAATATGGCCACCAGGCGGCCATCTTAGATTTCCTCATGAAACTTCATCGTCATTTCTCAGGAAGTACTGCATGGATCTTTCACAAATTTGTTACACAGGTCCCTTGTGGTCCAATTGTGCAAGATACCTTGTTTGGCCCGATTCGAAAATCCAATATGACCACCAAGCGGCCATTTTGAATTTCCCCGTGAAATTTTGTTATCGTGAAATCTCAGGAGCTACTGCATGGATCTTTGTCAAATTTGGTACACAGGTTCCCCTTGTGGTCTGCTTGTGCAAGATACCTTTCCTGGTCCGATTCAGAAATCCAATATGGCCACCAGACGGCCATCTTGGATTACCCCATGAAACTTTGTTATTGCGATTTCTCAGAAACAACTGCATGGATCTTTCTAAAATTTGGTACACTGGTTCCCCTTGGTGTCTATTTGTGCAAGATACCTTTTCTGGTCCGATTCGACCAGGCGGCCATCTTGGATTTCCCCATGAAACTTTATCGTGATTTCTCCCTTAGTACTGTGTGGATTTTTCTCAAATTTGGTACACAGGTTCCCCTTGGGGACTAGTTGTGCAAGATACCTTTTTCGGTCTGATTTGAAAAAGTAATATGCCCACCAGGTGGCCATTTTGGATTTCTCCATGTAACATTGTTATCGTGGTTTCTCAGGAAGTACTGCATGGATGTTTCTCAAATTTGGTACACAGGTTCCCCATGTGGTCCAGTTGCGCAAGATACCTTTTTTGGTCCGATTCGAAAATCCAATATGGCCACCAGGTGACCATCTTGAATTTCCCCTTGAAACATTGTTATCGTGAATTCTCAGGAAATACTTCATGGATTTTTTTCTGAAATTTGGTAGTCTAGTTGTGCAAGATACATTTTTTGGTCCGATTCGAAAATCCAAGTTACGCTTCAAATTAAAACGGTATTCCCGAGTTGTGACGTTGCATCACAAGAGTAGGCGGATCAAACGGTGGGGCATATTCTATATATTGACTATATAGAGAATATCCATACCTTCACCTTCTATATCAAGGAGTTCAAATGATTCCGAATTAAAATGTATTTCTTCACATTTTAAATCAGTTTACTTTAGTCCATGCCATTGCAAGTGAATTGCCCCACTGTTTCGTCTGCCGACGGGTCGGCTACACGAAGGGACGTCACTCTTGTGACACAACCTCACATCTCGACAACTGTAGACTACTGCGTGTTTCGATCCAAGAGAGATAATCAGGATTCAGACACTAAAGTTTCAACATTACTGCACATTCCGGATCTCTTCAGAATTAAGTTTTGTACCATCTTACTATTTTCGAGCATGGTATCTTAAAAGAGATAACTCAAACTAGCCCAGTAAACATAACAGAAATAGCATTCGTTCCTCATTATAAAATCTTAAATATGTTTCTTAGCTCATGCGAAAGTGTCAAAGAGGTTTGTCTTCGCTTCCATTCAAAATTCTGCAAACAAAATTGCAAATCATTCGTTTGTTCTTAGTAACAATGGACAAAAAGATCCTCTTGTCATTAGCTTACAATTATCGGATAATGGTGGGCGCCAAGATCCTTCAGGATCGCTCGTAATCTATTGGTTTATACGTAGGCAATAACGTACATATAGTGCATCATACAAACAGTTGATTGGTGGAAATCCTTCCATCTGATGTTCCGTTAATTCCCCGTTTAGTTACAGTTTATGTAATAGCCAACGATCTCTCTATATTACACGAGCTCGGGTTCTCACATACAATATCACACAATGTCGCGAGCTGTTGAGACAATACCACATGATCTGATGTGCGAATATTCCCCATTCAGCTGGGAGAATTTCGCAACTGTTTGAGGGTTGAAAGGCATTCTAAATCCGTCTCCAGCAACAAATTGTTGTCAATATATACGTATAGAAACGACTATAGAGTATTTAGATTGAATAAAGTCAGTGTAACGAAACAGCTCTTGCTGCTCAGATGTAACATCTGGATTGTCAGTTCTCCGCAAATCAGATTCTCTTATTCACAATGGATGTTAACTGCATGAAAGGAACAAGAGACAATGCATCTGGCATATATTATGCCAAAGACGAATCGATGGTAGCAAGACAAATCATCACAGCAATACCAGTTGTTATAAAGATATCTGCATATGAATATACACACTGATGACAGGAACATGAGACAGTGTAGAGACAGTGTAGGGGAACAGACATCATTGACACAGTGTAGGGACAGTGTAGAGACAGTGTAGGGGAACAGACATCATTGAGACAGTGTAGAGACAGTGTAGGGACAGTGTAGAGACAGTGTAGAGACAGTGTAGGGGAACAGACATCATTGAGACAGTGTAGAGACAGTGTAGGGACAGTGTAGAGACAGTGTAGAGACAGTGTAGGGGAACAGACATCATTGAGACACACTAATTGATATTCCCAATACAACGTACCGAAATTTCAAATTTCAAATGTAAGTAGGGTTTATTTAATTTCATGATATTTATGTCTCATGGCCGCCCTTCTACTCAAGATGTGTTTTTCTCTAAATCCATCTATGTATATACGCGGCCTCGCCAGCTCATTTTACTCACCAGTTTTCGGTTTCTCTCCAATATTCAGTACCCAATTATCCGCTATATCAGAGCCCGTGAAGGAGGTTACAAGTCCAAACATCATCTCGACGATCCGGAAGAGTTCTTCTGGCTTCGCGATATTTGTCGAATCATTCCCTATACCAGACGGGGGTGTTATTTTCTTCACGGGAGTGTTCGCGCCATTATGAACTCGACTCAAATCCAAGAAAGTACTAGAAACGTTAGGAGATACCTGAAATATTCGAGGCACATCAACAGATACAGCGGATTCTGCACAGCCTATCTCTGTAATCAACACAGTATACGTAGGCGAGCTGAACACCTGTATATCTATATAGAATGACTGAAATAATAATTGATTTTGTGATTTAGAAAACAGATTAATAAGAATCCATTAATAACATGAACCGATAATTCAAATAATGTGAGAAGGATGAGAGTGGGGTGCTGATTATCGACTCTAGCATGAACGAATACATCATCAAATCTACTGCGGAATGTGATTATCGACTCTAGCATGAACGAATACTTCATCAGATCTACTGCGGAAGGTGAGGAGCAGAGGTATCATGAAATCTCATAATTCATTGAATGAAGATTGAACTGTGTGATACAAAATCAAATTATGAGGTTGTACCGTTTGATTAAGTTATCTTACCATATCCTCATCCAGAACGGATATGAGTTGAGAGGAAAAATGATTGACAGATCGAATGAATACAGAAAACTGACAACTTCAGAAGAAGAAGGACTCACCAGAAGGACAAGACTGATTTCAACTCTTCTGTCCACGTGAAATATCCACGATACTGGGAGTACATTTGCCACAACTAATACAACCGATCTGTTCGAAGTAACACCCCTAATGTAAACGTTTGTCTGTCCCATAGGATTTCCATTCCCTTTGCCACTGTTTTGGATACTGAGAACATGCGTTTCAAAGTTGCCGGGTATCTCCGTCGCTTGACAGCTGTTGGTGGTTTGTTCTTTGCCGTTATATGAAGGAATGGCAGCAGCATTTTGATCGTCTGCTAGAATGCGACATGTGCCCGAATCTACAATTTCAATGTAAAATTATTTCTATGTGATCATTAACTATCATTAGTGACAGAAATAATCATTTAATGTCCTTTTGTGGGCTTTCGTTAACTCGGGGTTTATCAGTGATAAGATAAGATGAGATAAATTTTATTTAAAGTCGGATGTGTTTACATACAGAGAACATTAGCTCGAAACATGAGCTATTCCCCGACAAAACAATAAGACATCATTTATATATTGTAAAATAGAGATAATATACATAAATAAGTCATATAAAAAATAGTATGAATGACCATATCATCAGAAGTATTATCGGTCATTGCAGAAAGTTCATTTACAAGTATCGCCATCCCATTTACTAATTAAGATTTTGAATTCCTTGAGTGTCAATACTACTTTTGTAGATGGATCAAGTAGATGGATAAAGATGAAACTGCCAAAGCTATAGACGATACCATAATGCATATATATCGTATTAATGCATGGTAAAACAACTGTGGTATATCACGGTGGAATATGGTGATAGCAAGCGTCAGATCCGACATTCAATTTGAGCGGAATTAGTCACAAGTCAGGAAACGTAGCCCCAGAGATGTTGCACGCTATGATCGTATTTCGCCCTTGTTGTACGATATTTATCACAGAATTTAAGAAACTTTGAATGGAGGTGTTTGACAAATTTCTGCAATAATATTCTGTGGCGTTGATTACAATAACCACAGTCTGTATGAAATTTGCAAATGCTACCAGGGGAGATATGTCTTCATCGTAGAAGCCCTCGGCAATTCAAACATAGTTAACAAATATCTAGTGTTAATCTACGACATATATTCTCTAGATAGACAAAAGGATTTCGCTCTCTTTGAGTTATTTCTTTTCATATATACAGTGTATAATAGAAATAGCAGAAGATATATATATTAGCATTTTTATGCTATGCCGTCTTCCTGACGAGATAAAATGAGCGCTTCACGATGCTTCTTCGACGTCACTGATATAGGGTATGTTGTCTAATATCTCTACACGTCATCATTTTATTGGATGAAGCAAGGAGCATCACTGGTTAATTTATTCCTTGAAATATAGAGGTAACTTTACCAACCAGAATATTATCTATGAGTGGGATAAGGACCAATTATTCCTCAGTACTATATTGCTTATTACAAAACAATACATTTATGGAAATAAATTTACACGAGATATGTTAAATTTCAGAGTATTGCTTGGGAAAATTCGCATTGCCAAAATACCTACGAATCTGTCTAAATTCAATAAAAAAAATGGCGTTGATCGAAGGTGTTATTGAGAAGATTAACACATGTGATACAGTACATAAAGTAAGATATTTATATATTCAGGATATTGGCATGGCTATTGTATTTTCCCAATCTCGTCTTTGTGTTTTATTGTGTGGGTAGATGTACCAAGCTATGTATATTGTATATTCGTTTGTTATTATAATTGTTTGTAAATATGCTGTACTTATTATTTTATGAAAAAAAAATACACGGAATGTGGAGGACGTAAACATGTTTGACCCGCCCAGACAACATATCATTCAGATAGTGCTAACTGATTAGTCAGGCATATTTGTCAAAGCTAAGCCGGGAAATAACCGGCGAATATAAAGAGTTATTTGTATTATTTGTTGGCAAGTGTCAGTGACTTGAGGGGGATTCCCTGTATAGTTTCGCCAATATAAATGATGCGTCAGTAATCTCGATATAATGAGTTCCGTTATATCACAGATCTGGCATATCCTGCTATATGATCCGGCATATCCTGCTATATGATCTTACTATTTGTCTGCCAATATCCGTGTTAATGGTCAAAAGAGCATTTTCATGCGACATGCTATCAAACAATCCAAACAAGTACAAAATCAAATATTTATTGAATATTCAGAGATGTTCACATTTCTTTAACCGAATTGTGTGGCCTATGACACGTTTTCTACGTTTTCTATAAAATATACTCAAGATGTGAATATTTACTGAATATCCATTTACCGTCCTTATATAAACAGAGATAAGGAACTCCGTCAATCAGGACAATAAGTCCTGTTCTATTGTATAACAAGCACGTGCTTATTTGATGCACGAAGTGAGCGCTCTACATTATAATTCAATCCAGATTAAGAAGTGTAAACTGATTATTTCATTGAAATTTCCTGGTCACGCCTTTGGTCAACCCGATAGATAAAAGATTTGAATTGATAGGTCACGTTAGAACAGGACGCGATAGATACCCTGGTGGAATATGAAAGAAATATGGTATTCCCTTCAAATATGGTATTCCCTTCAAATATGGTATTCCCTTCAAATATGGTATTCCCTTCAAATATGGTATTCCCTTCAAATATGGTATTCCCTTCAAATATGGTATTCCCTTCAAATATGGTATTCCCTTCAAATATGGTATTCCCTTCAAATATGGTATTCCCTTCAAATATGGTATTCCCTTCAAATATGGTATTCCCTTCAAATATGGTATTCCCTTCAAATATGGTATTCCCTTCAAATATGGTATTCCCTTCAAATTTAAGGAAATA
Source organism: Hanleya hanleyi (assembly GCA_036873755.1). Lineage (NCBI taxonomy): Eukaryota > Metazoa > Mollusca > Polyplacophora > Lepidopleurida > Hanleyidae > Hanleya > Hanleya hanleyi. Next base: position 21,671 of record JAVTVY010036098.1, on the reverse strand, counting down.
AATAACGAGGTGAGGCGGTGCTTTCAAACCATTAAGGTAAACATGGGTGAGAGGATTGAAACTTTAATTTTTTTTCTATATATATATATCATAACTATCCCTATACATTCGCAACGATCCTCTGACCCGTCAATGAGATGAGGTATATAGGGATAACAGTCTAATGGGTACAATGAGCTATGACGTCATTATAACGAAGTCTGAGTCTTATGTGTGGATGTGCTGCTGGGGTCCTTTTAATCTCAATCTTGGTAGCCAGCACATTGCTTCCCAGGAATGCATTCACTTACAAAATTCTTATTTTCAATGGTTCCCTGTTTTTGTTATCGACGGTGGCCTTGACTGAGTGGAAAGTTGTTTTCAATTTTCGACCCCAAAAGAATTCTTGTTTGCCATAATCATGAGATATTCGAGTGATGTCACATATTTGGAGTAATATCACATAGTGTTTTCAATAATTTCCTGCTGGGGTGGAGCACCGTTGACCTTTTAACCATTGATATTTTCTGCACCTGGCATCTCGACTCTCACTGACGTATCTCCCCCCCCAAATGAATAAAATTTCGATAAATTCCGAATTTTTAGGCCTCAGTGACCTTAACCTTCGACCTATTGAACTCCGTTTCGGTACGCGAAATATGTGTGACCCCATAGATGTCTTAGTGAAATTTGAGGGAAATGGGCTAATTTGTTGAAAAGTTAAGGAAAGCCACGAGTAGAAGGTGAAGGAGTATGGGAATATACATTACATAATGCAGAGATCATAGGACTTCGCCATCATCAGCTGACATAGAGATCACACTGGTAGTATGAGACAGACGGGAAAGTGCCAGCTCTCATTGTGACTTGTATTAGTTCTGCATCGGGAAAAGTTAGAAAGATTGTTAGAGGTGGTCATCACATATTATAGGCCCGGGTCCATGATATGGTTGGCGAGTCATACCGATAACTCACATTTTTGACAGCTCAAGAGCCCCAGATGCAAAACCAGGCCAAGAAGCTGTAGAACGTTCCAGCGTCGTTTGCACTCAATGAACAACATCCCTGCGGAGGTCTCTCGGCTTGTAATAACCTGGATTAAATATATAATCTGGAGGGAATAATGCTGTAAATAGTTCATGCACAAGGAATGACGGTCACACCGAGTTACGTCGTAAATGTTACATGTCAATTACCGCGGTCATGTATTCTTTATGCTGATTCGAACATTGTATAGAAGCGATACTCTGAGTATTGGTCAGATGGCAATGTCTGCATGCTATTATTTCACGATAACAGTATTTAATATATGTGTTCATCTGTTTCTTCAAAGTCCATCTAAGAATGTTTTTGTTTCATATTCATTACGTAATATAGTTTCGTACTCATCTGAGCGAAAATGGAGGGTACTGGTACTAGATTGTTTCAATTGATGTTTACTTTTAGTTTCAAGCCTGGGTCACGCTTATAAGAAACACAGATCCCCAACTACATTATACTTCTGATTTTTGCAAATTTATTTTCCATCATCAGCTTTACCACTTGGAATGTAATTTCACTACTGATTCCATACACATTACTTTAAAATTATTTCCATATATGTTATACCCTGAAGTAATTTGACTTTGGTATACAACAAACTTTATTATTATTATATATTTCCATTTTCTTTTATCGGCTGGTGTGATTAAGTCATCGGTATTACGTTTAACTTCTCCACACATGTCCACCTAATCATATCGTAGTTAGTTATATCGTCGCTATAGGACCGAAATAGCGCTGAATCCTAACTCTCTCACACACTCCATGTACAAAAAGTATTTTCGCCCAATTTTCATATGGAAATTTTAATCTAATTTTTGTTTGTTCACATGTCAAGACAGACAGACAGATTTTGAATTTGTGGCCTCCCAAGTTACCTTCCTTCTCATCTGACATAGTTCCTTCATCGTTAATCATTTTGCCATAGATTTCTTGGACATGTGATGCATGTATGGCGTCTTACACTGAACTCGATGATGCCACCGACTCCACACACTCTTTCTCTCACGTAAACAGGTCTCTGCGTGTGCATTAGTTATCTCCGTTGAAGATTCGTTGATTAATAATGATTGCATATGTTTATACAGAGGATTACACGTTTTTTCTTTTGCGATTTTTAACGAGACAAATCGTTTTCTAATGCTGAATTCTAGCATCAAACATTGAGCAGACTACTGAATGGACATAAGGGGTTCCTCTACACTTCCAGCTATGAATTACAACACATATGAGGGTACTGACAGAGCCACATGACTTCACAGTACAGTCTTCCGGTTAATCTATTCTAAAGCACATACCAAGAATCTAACGATTCGTGGAATGTGTTGTATCTCAGGTACGCTTCTATTGTACCTGTTTATGTGGCAACTTAAAAAGAAGAAATTAAAAATAATCCAAGATAATGACGCTTTGATGACGTCACTTTCGATTTGTAAAAAAAAAAAGAAGAAATTAAAAATAATCCAAGATAATGACGCTTTGATGACGTCACTTTCGATTTTTTTTATTTACGTGTTTTCTTCGCAAAAACTGCACGAAAAATTTGTGAATAATAATCTGGAGTGAAATAAAAGAATTTTTGCCCACTTTTCCTCGCAGAAAATCCGGAATTTTGAAGAAAAATGACGAAAACTTTTCTGGCACCCACATGACCGCCATATTGAATTTGCCCATGATCCTCTGCTCAGGGGTATGAAAGTTGGTTTCAAAGTGACCCCAATATGATAAACAAAAATGCCAAGGAGAATCGGCGCTCAGTGTTTCGTCGTTTCGGTGATAGGATAGAGAGTCCCCCCCAACAAGTCTGGTAGGGTTAACTCCTTGAAGACCTACTCACCTTGAATACTTTCGAATGTATTTCACAATTGGATTCCGAGGGGCTTTGGAATAGAGTATAGAGAAATATACAGTAATTGGACATTGGATAAAATGAAGAGGGATAAAATCAATAGTAATGTAGATGTCATGGTGACGAGATTATTCTCATTACATGGGCAGGAAAAACTGTCAAAGCTTTTATACCTATGGTAGCTTCAGGCAAAAGCGAAACAAATTGGAATTGGAAAAGTGTGCCAGATGCTAAATGAAGTTGATTGTTTTCATCTGGCAAATATTGATGCTCGTTATGATTCGAAGGTTTTGATCGATAAATACAAAACGAAGTACTGATATAGCTTCGTTGGTACAGAGAAATTAAGACCAATTGTGGCGTTGAATGCCATGTAAATATACAGTATTGCAGAAAAACAGGGAAGTGCAAAATTCCGGTGTGTAGTAAAAGAAACCGACCGGTATGAAAATCTACCCATAGATCAACGTTTTTGTCGAATCTGTAGTAACGAGGTTGAGGATGTACTGCATGTTCTTGTTACTTGTGCAGTCTGACGACTTAGGGTACGACATTTTAACAGAAATCAATGTTATGTGCTGGGACCGCTATTCAAGTATGTCTAATCAGGAACAGTTACTTATAATGATAGCATTCAAATGTGCAGGAACGGCAGTACAAATATTTCTAACCAGGAATTGTTACTTATAATGCTGCATGGCTTGTAATGAATCTACTCGGATCGCTTTACAAGTATATCTGATTAGAAATTGTTACTTATAATCTGGCGTGTAATATATAGGGACCGCTTCACCAGTATATCTGATCAGAAATTGTTACTTATAATCTGGCATGTAATGTATAGGGACCGCTTCACCAGTATATCTGATCAGAAATTGTTACTTATAATCTGGCGGGTAATGTATAGGGACCGCTTCACCAGTATATCTGATCAGCAATTGTTACTTATAATCTGGCGTGTAATGTAATGAGACCGCTTTACAAGAATGTCTAATCGGAAACTGTCAACTGTTCAGGGACTTTTATCTGCGCAAATGGTAAGACATCATCTATCTATCTAGATATCTGTATAGCCTCCGCGATTAAATATCTAGGCTAGAATGGGTCGTTTCAGTGGCATTTCCTTTGAACACCGGTAAAAATAGGGGAAATTAAGAACCGAGGCACTATTCTGCTCTATTCTGCATTATTCTGCTTTATTCTGCACTTGACGCTTACTAGAATCAATATGCCAAATGTTAAATCTTGAGAACAACTGAAAGTCATCAGAGGCTTACAAAGTTACTTTAATCGAAAAATAAATATTCCTACTCAAAACATATAATCGTTAATCTCATTTGATTGCTCGAATCCACACCTTACCAAAAGCACATAGCATGTTTGGTTTGAATCTACGAATGAATCCGATCTGAAGTATGCATCTATATATTTTAAATCAGTTAGTGGTCGGATTATTGTGCTGTAATCAAAGCAGAAAAAAACAAGAGCGGTGAGCTCACTAATTTTTGTGAGACAATTGTACACTTTCACTTTATATTCTCAAACGATCTGTAATAAATTTATATGATCAATGGCACGATGCATACTTGTATTTCAATCATTAAATCTTCATGTAGTAATCATGGTTACGAGATTATTATCAAATTATGCTTGGGTATAAAAGCAACTATAAAGGCTTCTCCATTGATACTGGGTCGACATCGGGCCTTACAGCCTTTTGTGTTAAATGCCGTCATTTTCATCTGACGACGATACAGCTCACCAATCCCCAGTATACGGGTTGTCACAGCGACACAGCTCACTAATTACCAATATACGAGTTGTCAGAGCATTTCAATCCTAGCTCTCTAAATTTGTATATAATACCGCTTATGCCGGCGCTGGGGACCGTGTGGTCATGTCATCCAAGTGGCCACATGAACAGGTACAATAAAAGCGTACCTGAGATACAACACATATTGCGGATCGTTAGATTCTTGGTATGTGCTTTAGAATAGGTTAACAAGAAGACTATACTGTGAAGTCATGTGGCTCTGTCAGTATGTCGGCACCTCTTTCCACTTCCCTTATATGTGTTGTAATTACATATATGTGTTCGGTACATTCAGTAACAACACCGAGAGTAAAATGACATGCATCGATGTCTTATTTACATGGAGGTTTAACAGGCGATGACTAAGAATCCGAATCAATAAGTCGGTTTCTTTGAAATCCTGTGGGCAATGTACCAGAATTTGAAGAATCAAGAATTCCAGTGTCTTTTACCTCAAGACTCCAATCAAGCTTGGTTCAGTGTAGGGATGATGTTATAATTACATTGGCTTTAAATCTATTGACCTAACAATAAATATGCTTTGATTGAGTTTGATTAATAATAACTATCTGGGCGTCTTGGAATCACATGAATAACACATGATACAGTTTCAAAATGTTTGGTGAATCATAACCATAAGCTATATTCGAGACAAAGTTAGGTTCAGTTTCGGGGTGTTGAGACCTTGACCCTTGACTTAATGACCTCAGTATGAATAGTTTGATGACTGCGCAATATATCTTCTATAAAACTTTGAAGTGAGTTGATTCAACGGTATCTAAGTTATCATGTTATCAATAATTTAACACATACACTCACATAGAGCGGTAGTAATTCTATATACCTGTTCAGCGTACAGGTGTATGTGGGGCTTCCTGGAAATTCTAGATAAAATGAGATCTTGATAAGTTTGGTAAATCTAATTTCAGTTTTGAGGAGCTATGATATTGGCCTTTCACCTAAAAAGGAATTGGTCTCCCCAAAATCATATAAAGAACACACTTGTGATGATTCGAAATGTTTGCTGCATGTTGAACTCTGTTTCGGTGTGCAGTCAATTTGACCTTTGAATTATTCATCTCAATATCAATAGAGTGGGAGCTATTTGCCCAATATACATTTGAAGAATTGTATAGAGTGGATTGCCAAATGGTTTCAAAGTTATTCTGATAACAAAAATTCGTGAAACACACAGGTACGCACAGGCAGCGATTCTATATTCCCCGACCGGGGTCCGGGGGGAATAAAAAGTGAGAGTATACGTAATTTATATAAGGAGCCTGAAGACCTATTTAAAGACCACACTCAAGCAGAAAACGCTATTAAACTAGGGGTGTTTATAAAACGAAGACCGAAGACCGAAGACCCAAAAACGAAGACCTTTCCCCAAAAGAGCCCCTCACGTGGGTCTTCCATCTTCGGTCTTCGTTTTATCAATGACCCTATCAAAACACATGGGCGTTTATAAAACGAAGACCCTGACATATTTCGGCCGGGGTAGGGCTGTGAGGGCCCAGGGGTGAGGGGATGCAGTAATCAAGGTCCGCCGGGAAATTTGGTCCGCTTTTAATGTCCAGAGCGGACGATAATTCCCGAGCGATTATAACTCGATAATAGCGTCCGCCCTGGGCATTGCTGCATACAGGGTCTTCCATCTTCGGTCTTCGTTTTATCAATGGCCCTATCAAAACACATGGGCGTTTATAAAACGAAGACCCTGACATTTTTCGGCCGGGATAGGGATGTGAGGGCCCAGGGGTGAGGGGATGCAGTAATCAAGGTCCGCCGGGAAATTTCGTCCGCTTTTAATGCCCAGAGCGGACGATAATTCCCGATCGATTATAACTCGATAATGACGTCCGCCCTGGGCATTGCTGCATACAGGGTCTTCCATCTTCGGTCTTCGTTTTATCAATGGCCCTATCAAAACACATGGGCGTTTATAAAACGAAGACCCTGACATTTTTCGGCCGGGATAGGGCTGTGAGGGCCCAGGGGTGAGGGGATGCAGTAATCAAGGTCCGCCGGGAAATTTGGTCCGCTTTTAATGCCCAGAGCGGACGATAATTCCCGAGCGATTATAACTCGATAATATAGCGTCCGCCCTGGGCATTGCTGCATACAGGGTCTTCCATCTTCGGTCTTCGTTTTATCAATGGCCCTATCAAAACACATGGGCGTTTATAAAACGAAGGCCCTGACATTTTTCGGCCGGGATAGGGCTGTGAGGGCCCAGGGGTGAGGGGATGCAGTAATCAAGGTCCGCCGGGAAATTTGGTCCGCTTTTAATGCCTAGAGCGGACGATAATTCCCGATCGATTATAACTCGATAATGACGTCCGCCCTGGGCATTGCTGCATACAGGGTCTTCCATCTTCGGTCTTCGTTTTATCAATGGCCCTATCAAAACACATGGGCGTTTATAAAACGAAGACCCTGACATTTTTCGGCCGGGGTAGGGCTGTGAGGGCCCAGGGGTGAGGGGATGCAGTAATCAAGGTCCGCTGGGAAATTTGGTCCGCTTTTAATGCCCAGAGCGGACGATAATTCCCGAGCGATTATAGCTCGATAATAACGTCCGCCCTGGGCATTGCTGCATACAGGGTCTTCCATCTTCGGTCTTCGTTTTATCAATGGCCCTATCAAAACACATGGGCGTTTATAAAACGAAGACCCTTGACATTTTTCGGCCGGGGTAGGGCTGTGAGGGCCCAGGGGTGAGGGGATGCAGTAATCAAGATCCGCCCGGAAATTTGGTCCGCTTTTAATGCCCAAAGCGGACGATAATTCCCGTCGGAGTTATAATCGATAATAACGTCCGCCCTGGGCATTGCTGCATACAGGGTCTTCCATCTTCGGTCTTCGTTTTATCAATGGCCCTATCAAAACACATGGGCGTTTATAAAACCGAGGCCCTGACTGACCCACCCTAGAAGCCGGGATAGGGCTGAGGGCCCGGGGGTGAGGGAAGCAGTAATCAAGGTCCGCCGGGAAATTTGGTCCGCTTTTAATGCCCAGAGCGGACGATAATTCCCGATCGATATAACTCGATAATAGCGTCCGCCCTGGGCATTGCTGCATACAGGGTCTTCCATCTTCGGTCTTCGTTTTATCAATGGCCCTATCAAAACACATGGGCGTTTATAAAACGAAGGCCCTGACATTTTTCGGCCGGGATAGGGCTGTGAGGGCCCAGGGGTGAGGGGATGCAGTAATCAAGGTCCGCCGGGAAATTTGGTCCGCTTTTAATGCCTAGAGCGGACGATAATTCCCGATCGATTATAACTCGATAATGACGTCCGCCCTGGGCATTGCTGCATACAGGGTCTTCCATCTTCGGTCTTCGTTTTATCAATGGCCCTATGAAAACACATGAGCGTTTATAAAACGAAGACCCTGACATTTTTCGGCCGGGATAGGACTGTGAGGGCCCAGGGGTGAGGGGATGCAGTAATCAAGGTCCGCGGGGAAATTTGGTCCGCTTTTAATGCCCAGAGCGGACGATAATTCCCGATCGATTATAACTCGATATTGACGTCCGCCCTGGGCATTGCTGCATACAGGGTCTTCCATCTTCGGTCTTCGTTTTATCAATGGCCCTATCAAAACACATGGGCGTTTATAAAACGAAGACCCTGACATTTTTCGGCCGGGGTAGGGCTGTGAGGGCCCAGGGGTGAGGGGATGCAGTAATCAAGATCCGCCCGGAAATTTGGTCCGCTTTTAATGCCCAAAGCGGACGATAATTCCCGATCGATTATAACTCGATAATAACGTCCGCCCTGGGCATTGCTGCATACAGGGTCTTCCATCTTCGGTCTTCGTTTTATCAATGGCCCTATCAAAACACATGGGCGTTTATAAAACGAAGACCCTGACATTTTTCAGCCGGGGTAGGGCTGTGGGGGCCCAGGGGTGAGGGAAAGCAGTAATCTAGGTCCGCCGGGAAATTTGATCCGCTTTTAATGCCCAGAGCGGACGATAATTCCCGATCGATTATAACTCGATAATAACGTCCGCCCTGGGTTAAAGCATGGTCGAACGTCCTCGGGGTTGTCATTGCTGCATGCAGGGTCTTCCATCTTCGGTCTTCGTTTTTTCAATGGCCCTATCAAAACACATGGGCGTTTATAAAACGAAGACCCTGGCATTTTTCGGCTGGGGTAGGGCTGTGAGGGCCCAAGGGTGAGGGGATGCAGTATTCAAGGTCCGCCGGAAAATTTGGTCCCCTTTTTATGCCCAGAGCGGACCATAATTCCAGATCGATTATAACTCGATAATAACGTCCGCCCTGGGTTAAAGCATGATCGAACGTCCTCGGGGTTGTCGTTGCTGCATGCAGGGTCTTCCATCTTCGGTCTTCGTTTTATCAATGGCCCTATCAAAACACATGGGCGTTTATAAAACGAAGACCCTGGCATTTTTCGGCCGGGGTAGGGCTGTGAGAGGCCAGGGGTGAGGGGATGCAGTAATCAAGGTCCGCCGGGAAATTTGGTCCGCTTCTTATGCCCAGAGCGGACGATAATTCCCGATCGATTATAACTCGATAATAACGTCCGCCCTGGGTTAAAGCATGGTCGAACCTCCTCGGGGTTGTCATTGCTGCATGCAGGGTCTTACATCTTCGGTCTTCGTTTTATCAATGGCCCTATCAAAACACACGGGCGTTTATCAAACGAAGACCCTGGCATTTTTCGGCCGGGGTAGGGCTCTGAGGGCCCAGGGGTGAGGGGATGCAGTAATCAAGGTCCGCCGGGAAATTTGGTCCGCTTTTTATGCCCAGAGCGGACGATAATTCCCGATCGATTATAACTCGTTAATAAAGTCCGCCCTGGGTTGAAGCATGGTCGAACGTCCTCGGGGTTGTCATTGCTGCATGCAGGGTCTTCCATCTTCGGTCTTCGTTTTATCAATGGCCCTATCAAAACACATGGACGTTTATAAAACGAAGACCCTGGCATTTTTTTACCTGGTGTCCTCACACCCTGGTGTACCCTATGCCCTACGGGCCATAGGGTACAGGGTGCACCAGGTATGTGTGCGTGTGTGCGCCTGCGTACGATGACATCACTTCCGAGTAGCACAGGGTCAAAGATCACTTACGTGGGTACTGTGGTTTTACATCCGGGGTTTTCCATGTTTACTGTCACGTGTCCGGAACCGGAGGACTCGCTCACCGTCGTTAGTGCGTCCATGCGTTAAGACACTCACTCACTAATGGTGCGCAGGGTCAAAGATCACTTCTGGTCACGTGACCGGAACCAGAAGTGTGCACCAGAGGTACGCGCTCCGAGCTCTAAGAGCTCCCATCCAAGATCTCTGCCCCACGGGAGCTACCACTACCACCACCACCGGGCGTTAACGGGCGTCAACGCCCGGTGGTGGTGTGTGGTGGTGGTGGTGGTGGTGGTGGCGTTGACGGGCGTCAAAGCCCGGTGGTGGTGGTGGTGGCGTCGTTGACGGGCGTCAGCGCCCGGTGGTGGTGTGTGTGGTGGTGGTGGTGATGGTGGTGTGTGGTGGTTGTGGTGGTAGAACTGGTGTGTGGTGTTGGTTATAGTGGTGTGTTGTGGTGTTGGTGGTGGTGGAGTGGTGGTGGTAGTGTTGGTGGTGGCGGTGTCTGTAAATATAGGAATGAACATGTGTCCCTCACCAGTCCATATGTATTCATCGACTGAAGAACATGTCGTGTACGTGTACGTTCTGTCAGAGAACCTTCTCTCGTCGCGATAGTATGCTCAGGCACATTCAACGCAAACACAACCAAGAGACACCGCCGAGTCTCGCTATAAGTCCAACAAGAGAAGTAAGCATCCCTATACGATGACGGTGAGCGGCCCTACGGCATGTGGAAAGATGTCCTGGGTGATGAAGTTCTTAGAGGAAGGTGTGGCAACCCCAGCTCCGACACGTGTTGTTTGGTGTTATAGCCAATGGCAGCCTGCCTACGAAACTGCCAGTTTCGTCATACCTTCCATCACTTCCCCAAAATGTCACTTTCGCTTCTACTCCTACTGATTACGTCACCGGTGACGTCACAGATGCTGTGGACAGCCCTCAAATCGAGGTCTACACCCCGAGAGTTACAAAATGACACCTCCCACGACGCATTTGGATCAAGGATGGTCCCTCTCTACCCCAAACACACCCCCACGCACCCCCCAAAATGCCTGGTTATTTGCGCTGAAAACTTACCTCACTTCCACTCTTTGCATTTCTTGTCTACATGAAATACCACAGTAAGAATTTAAATGACACAGTTATCTCCCCTGCTAGTCACCTGATAGCATAGCTACCCACAATTCCACTTCCTTCTTGTTCTACTGCTTCGTAGGGCTGGAAGTAAACATTGTCAACTCCGTGAAAAAGTGCCTTTTCTAGCGAAACTACTCACAGTTGGATTACCTCAGACGTCTGATTTCCTGCAAGAAGTCCTTTGGGAAGTATTCTATAAGTTATCAGCGTAAAAATGGCTCAAAATATGTCTCAATTGTCATGCATGTCTTGTGGAGGTGACAAGCCTAGTTATGACCTTCACTCAACGTGTCCGCCATGCCGCCAGGGAAGAATCTGTACATGGGACACGGCCTGTGAAGAGTGTATTGTGTGGGCGCCCGGCATATTCCAGGTGTATCTGGCCGGTTCTCTGGCAGCTAACGAGGGAAATTATGTTGTTAAGCCTACCAATCTCGCCAACAAGACATATGTAGCACAGTCTCCTCGTACTAGCGTAGGCGAGGAGTCTAGGGGCTTTGTTAGTTCTGTAGCTGGGTCTACGTTAGTCAGCCTATTGGACGTAAATAAAGATAAACAAACGCCCCCCCCTGCTCACGATGCTTCCATTTCAGGCCAGGCGAAGGGTCAATCAGGTAAGGGATCGACCCGGTTGGTACAGGTGGAAGGAGTAATCGAAGATATGGAATCTGGTACTATGACGACTGTGGAAGTGGAGATTCCAATTGAGCGGACGCCTGGATGTGACGATGAAGGGAAATCGGTGACGGACCCAGGCTTGGCGTGGGAAAGCCAGGGGACTCCGATCGCTCGATCGGAGTCAACTTATGACTACGAAAACTTAGGCAGCACTAGTGAGGGGCCTAATGTTAAGTTTTCATTTGGGTCCGGGGTTGGGAAAATACCTTCCTCGACGCTGTCGAGGCCTGGACTTCCCGGTCGCTCAGTTACGCCTTTAACTGTTGCTTCCGGTTTGTCTGAATTTTCCTAACCTGCTTCCGGTTACTCTGGTGGCCTTCCTCCTTCCCTTGCCGAGACGTTTGTGTCTACGAGCCTTCTGGGCCACCAGAGATTAAGGTTCCCGCAACAACGGCAGTATGGTATGTATTCAGGTACCTATGATATGTCAATTTTTTTGCCTGTGTCTGAGTTGCGTTATCAAGAACCCTCAATCAGATCAGGTCAAATTATGCGGCATCCGGTTGCTGGTCTACCTTCGCCCTTGCGTGGCTTAGGTCAGATATCTGCTTCCGGGGGTGTTCGTGGTACGGGACCGGGATTATTACGTATGATGCGTCCTCCTATACGTGCTTCCGGTTTACGACCTCGTATGCCAGTTCACCGACCTTTACAGTGGCCGTGCTCACGTCCAGCTGGAGGGTCCTTGAGTGTGAACACACCTCGTCAGGCCTTGCTTCCGGTCCACTCTCAAGTGACTGATCCCACATTGGCTGCCATACTGCGCGGTATGGAACAGCAACGTGAGGAAATGAAGGAATTGAGAGAGATGATGACCAGTCAATTCCGAAGTAGTACGCCACTGCTTCCGGTTTTGACTGAACAGTCTAGGAAACCGGAAGCTAATTTGTCGAGGACTATCCCTTCCAATACTCCCTCCTGGCAGGAAGCCCCGGAAGCTATGGAAGTGGATAGGGACCAGTACGGTAGATCTGAATTGAATGAACCTACCAATACTGATCCGGATGCTAGGAAATATTATGAGCTTATTTCCGGCATCTATGACTTAATTCCTGATATGCAGCTTCCGGTCCCACATGCGGGGGATATTGAAACTGAATCAGGAGAGTCAAACCGGGTTACGAGGTCGGCTACCACGCTTCCGGCCTCAACTGCTATTCATTCTATTTGCCACTTGTTCCATAGAACTTTAGCAGAACCCGCTACGCAGGAGGAACGTGCTATAAGGTTAAGACCAAAAGCTCGCTTCCGCCCTGCAGGATCTTCTGGTCCGTTCCCAGTACAGAAGCCAACCACACGAAGTTACGGCGTACATAACTCACCGTTTAGCTTCCGGTCTGCAGAGGTGAACGGCGACTTTCAGTATTTATGCCCTAGCAATACTAAAGTGCCTAGTAATCCAGGCCGCAGTACTTGAGGAAACTGCTCGACAAGGAGTGGCGATTACGAATCACCTCGACTGGTTTCTTAAAGCCATAAAGGATGGTTTATTCTCGCTGTCGGGCGCGGAGAGTCAAGAACAGTTACAGGAGGGTATAAACCTCGTTCTTGACTACCAGAAGATTGCTTCCGGTGCTGTAGAAGATTTACTGGTACACAATGCCTACCTATCTTCTATGCTAGTGTATTTAAGGAGAAAGGCCTTCATTCCTTTTATGCATAGTTACACACCGGAAGCTGTAAAGAGGAGTCTACTAGAGACATCTACGGCTCCTTCTTTACTGTTTGGTGATGCTGTTGCCGAAGTTCGACCTGAAATGGATCGTATAGAACATGACAGGTCTGTTGCTTCCGGTGCTTCGTCTAAGAGACCTATGGCTTCCGGGTCCGGTCCAAAGGCGAAGAAGGCTAAGAAGAACCCGCCTAGTTCCAAGGCTAATAAGGGTGCTTCCGGCCAACAGCAAAGTCAAGCGCCTGCTTCTTCACAGCCTAGAGTATCTACCTATGGGTGCAGTCTACAGAAGGGCCATGGCATCTGAAATTAAACAGTAGGCAGGTTCATTTTATGCTAAACAGCAACCGTGTTATTAGAGAACCCCCATAGAACTATATATTTTCTGAAAGAGTAGGCTCGTGACATAAAGCCGAGACAGATGTAAGCCTTGTTGACGAAAATCAGGGTCCCCTTAACCCATACTGAACTTGCTTCAAACTTCAGGAAAATCCTCTAAAATTGGTCCAAAATGGGTAATATTCCCCCTCCACCAAAGAAAAAACTTGACAATCGATTGTCCTGAAACTCACCGACAGTGTGCCCAGTCCAAGGACCAACAAAAATTGGCAAAGAAAATAGGGTGTCGTCCAGGCGGTTTTCAAGCTCAATTTTACACCGTAAAGTATGCCATGTTCTCGTAAGCTGAAAATGGCCCCAATTCACAGCCACACTTTCACACTTCCATCTGCATAGTGAGGCATGGGCCAATCCTACTGGCAAAATACCATGTACTGATTTGAAGCAAATCAACCAGTCAACTGAATGATATCACAAATATCAATAAACAAAAAGCCAACAAAAATTCTCATGGGGTCAAACCTGGTGGAATTTTAATTTCAAAGAATTTGAGGGGGACCAAAAATCCGCAACTGTGGACTGAGCCCTTTGGCCATAAGAAGCAGGGTAAGGGGAAATCTAAGCAGTCGAAGAAGGATTCCTGATGTCTCGGGCCGTACCGGGTGGCTTCCGGTATGGCGGGAACACCGAGACATAACGTTTCCAGTTCCCCAGCAACTAGACCTTCCGGTAGGGGGAAGGCTGCAGTTGTTTTGGAGGAACTGGATAAGGATCGGGACGGAAGCGTGGGTCATTCGAACGATCAGATACGGCTATCGCCTATTGTTCGACACGCTTCCTCCCTTGACTGCTCATCCCCTTCCGTCTCGTATACCATTACGAACGGGTCATCTATCAGCAATACAGTCCTCTGTGGACAAGCTGATAGAGAAGGCAGCTGTAATAGAGCTTCCGGTTTGGGACACGTCACCCGGGTTCTATTCGCCGGTCTTTCTGGTCCCCAAGAAAGACACGTCCGAGATGCGCATGGTTATAAACCTAAAGCGCCTCAACAAGGACTACCTCACTCCACCGCCACACTTCCGCATGGAGTCCTTCCGGTCTATCCGGACAGTACTCAGGCAAGGGGAATGGCTGACTTCTCTGGATTTAAGGGATGCATACCTGCATATCCCGATACATCTGGGGGACAGGAAGTACTTGAGATTCATGGTCGGCAAACGACGCTTCCAAATTCAAGTGCTTCCGTTCGGCCTGTCCACTTCCCCTTGGGTGTTTACACGAGTGTTTACACCAGTGGCACAATTCCTGCACAGTCTAGGTATAAAGTACCACTTTTATATCGACGACTCCCTGCTAAGGAATGCCTGCAAGGAGCAGTTAATCCTAGACACCCAGTTTGTCTTAAGGATATTGACTTCTCTGGGATACATCCCACACGAAGAGAAATCAGAGCTGACTCCTTCGCAAAGGCGCAAATTTCTGGGGGTGGAATACGATACGCTACGAGCTCTCGCCAAACCCCCAGAAGATCGATGGCTAAAGATAACAACGAAGATACCTCAGTTCCTCAAGTTATCTCAGGCCAGGGCTTTACACTTTGCTGCGATAATCGGCCTCTTGACGTCAACACAGGACGTAACCCCAAGAGGGCGGTTGCAGCTTCGGCCCTTAATGATTTACTTCAATCATCAATGGGTCGAAAGGCAGTTGAATCCGTGGATACCTGTAACACCGCTAGTCAAACAATGCCTCCAATGGTGGCTGGATCCACTCAACGTTATGCCAGGTGTGTCCCTACTTCCGTTTCGTCCGTCTCATCACCTGTTAACGGACGCATCTATGGAAGGATGGGGAGCCCACCTCGAGTCCAAGTCGACATCCGGGTTATGGACAATCGAGGAACGCTCGTACCATATAAACGTGTTGGAGTTTATGGCAGTGACACATGCCATCCGCACGTGGGTGAGCGTATTGACCGACAAGAACCTGCTAGTTGCGACGGACAACACAACAGTTGTGGCCTATATCAACAAGCAGGGGGGACGAGATCTCCGCAATTACAAAGCCAAGCGGAAATCTTTTTCGGTCTGTGTTGGGACAACAACATATCGGTGTTGGCCAGGCACATCCCGGGGTACTGAACGTCTTAGCGGATTCGCTTTCACGACGGAATCAGATAATTCCCACGGAGTGGCAACTTCACCCAGACATACTAAAACAAATAGCTCAGGTCTGGGAGATGCCACACATAGATCTGTTCGCCACTCGGCGCAACAATCTACTGCCCCTGTTCATGTCGCCGGTCCCGGATCCGTCGGCATATGCAGTGGACGCACTGTCGCAGGACTGGTCAAGGATGGTAGCATATGCGTTCCCTCCCCCAGCTATCCTAGCGAAGGTACTCCAGAAGATCCACGAGCACACATGTGTCGTTTACCTGATTGTTCCGTGGTGGCCAGCAAGGCCGTGGTTCCCGGACCTTCTGGATCTTCTGGTAGATGTACCACGACAGCTTCCGGTATGGCACAATCTATTGCGCCAGCCCGGAACGTCGATATTTCACAGCCAACCAGGACTGTTCCACTACCACGTGTGCAAGTGCTCAAGAAGCACTTTGCTCAGGCGGGATTTTCAGCGGAGGTTGGGCGCCGAATGGCACAATCAATTCGACCGTCCTCTTCCGCTGTATACAACTCAAAGTGGGCAATCTTCGATCTTTGGTGTGGAGAGAGGGATATCAATCCATCCTGCGCCACTATCCCGGAAGTAGCAGAGTTCCTATTGTACTTGTTCAGGGATAGGGGCCTGGTGCCCGCTACGGTAGAAGGTTATAGAGCGGCTATTGCTCAACCTATTCTACTGGGTACTGGGATTAATCCCTCGACTGATCCAAACTTATCTGCACTAATCAAGTCATACAAGATAACTGGTCAGTCGGCTGTTCCGAAATTACCTAAGTGGGACTTAGCCTTAGTACTTCGGCAATTAGGGAAGCCACCTTTCGAGCCAATAGAGGCTATTGAGCTGAAAATGTTATCATACAAAACTTCGTTTTTGTTGGCTCTGGCTTCGGCAGCTAGAGTGTCCGAGCTGCATGCGCTCGATCAAAGGAACATCAGACACTCTAGGGACTGGAGCAAGGTAGTTCTCACAACGGTTCCTGAGTTTGTGGCTAAGAATCAAGCTCTCTACGATTCCATATCTCGAGAGTTCACAATTCCAGCCTTATCTGATTTCCTTTCGTCCGGTCTTGAATCAGACATGTTAATGTGTCCGGTTCGGGCTCTTGCGTGTTACCTGAATCGTACAGAGGAGATCAGAGCGGGAAGGAGGCGTTTGTTTATCCCTTTCGATCCTAAAGCCAAACAAGAAATAAGTAAAAACACTATCTCGAGTTGGCTCAAAAATACGATTCGGCTAGCGTACTCCACGGCTACTGATAGGCAAGCCGCGCTTGTAAACGTTTCGGGTCACGAGATTAGGGCTCTAGCGGCATCATGGCCTCTATGGACCAACAGATCGGTGACAGACATTATGAGGGCGTGCTACTGGAGGTCAAACACGACATTTGCCTCCTACTATCTCCGGGACATGACGTTGGCATGTAACGACCTCTATTCCATCGGCCCACTTGTGACCGCACAGCGGGTGTCAGGGGGACCGAGGCCAGCAATATAGCTACAAAAGTCCGGGCGTACAGTTGTAACCCTGCTTGCGGGTGAGTGCTTTTTTTCTCTCGCCCCCTTTCGAAAAAGGGGGGGGGGGGCGTATCTTGCATCTCAGCCTTGAAGTCAGAGTAGCAACAGAGGTTCCCTGTGTACCATAGGCATACAGGTTATAACTGTTGTATGTTCTCATGGATCCTCTGTGAGGTAGAAGATCTATGATTTCTACTCTGTACTAGTCACTATGTATGGCATTTATCACTAACCACGGATTGTATCAGTTTGCCCACCTACCTTACGGTGGCACTCTATGCAAAGAGTGGAAGTGAGGTAAGTTTTCAGCGCAAATAACAAAAAAATTTCACAGGTAAATTTTCTGTTATTAAGCTAAAACTTACCTCACTTCCAGTGATGCCCGCCCATCCTCTCCGCTATGATACATCCAGACCATGTATCGCAGTGGAACAAGAAGGAAGTAGAATTGTGGGTAGCTATGCTATCAGGTGACTAGCAGGGGAGATAACTGTGTCATTTAAATTCTTACTGTGGTATTTCATGTAGACAAGAAATGCAAAGAGTGGAAGTGAGGTAAGTTTTAGCTTAATAACAGAAAATTTACCTGTGAATTTTTTTTCTTTCTATACTACGGCCAGACTTCGCATGCGCAGAATATTGAAAACGGACGAACCATTAGTCCAGTCGGATGCTCCTCCACGAGACACCATAGGACCAATAGGGGCTTACCTAGACCCCAAAACATCCACCCAGTATGGGCCTATACCCCATAGCCAGTAGGCCTGTGGACCTATATACAGACCTAACTGGTACTTTTGAAAAAATTCCACCGCTTAGCTCCCATCGTGTTTTTCTTGGCGAGACGAGAAAAACAAGACCAAACAACCCATAGTAAAGCCTACAAAAAATTTCCCAGGTTGGACCTATACCCTCAAAGCCAGTATGGGGCTATATGGGCCTATATACAGACCTACACGGTACTTTTCGAAAAATTTCACGGCTTACCTCCGAGACCCCTCCCGGCGTCTTTTTCTTGGCGAGACGAGAAAAGCAAGACCAGACAACCCATATTAAAGCCCACAAAAAAATTCCCAGGCTGGACCTATACCCCCATAACCAGTATGGGGCTATATGCAGACCTAGCCGGTACTTTTCAAAAAATTTCACCGTTTGCCTCCGAGACCCCTCCCATCGTGTTCTACGTAGCGAGACGAAGAAAACAAGACCAAACAACCCATAGTAAAACCCACAAAAAAAGGTTGGACCTATACCCCCATAGCCAGTATGGGGATATACCCATACAGGCATTTCCCCGTATATTGTATTATACATATAATTGTAGGAGTCCGTGTTCCGCTTTTTATTTATTTATTTATTTATTTAATTTTTCTGTAAAAACACCCATGACATGACTGAAGAGAGCTTCACTACGACACCTCACTCGACCCAATCGGTCCATGCAGCGTATTTGAAGTCTGGGGACTACTTTCTGTCCGCGGAGGCAGACCGCATCACCGCCAGACCGCATTACCGCCGAGGAATACATGCCCCCAAGTTCAAGCCCGATTCACACAGACCGGAAGTGACGTCATACATGCGCAGAACACCTCCACACACCTCCCTGCGCACACCTCAAAATTGCTACAATCGCGCATGCGCAGTGAGGTGGATGCGGGTCAATATCCACTCTGTATACTACTACCCTGCATGCAGCAATGACAACCCCGAGGACGTTCGACCATGCTTTAACCCAGGGCGGACTTTATTACCGAGTTATAATCGAACGGGAATTATCGTCCGCTCTGGGCATAAAAAGCGGACCAATTTTCCAGGCGGACCTTGATTACTGCATCCCCTCACCCCGGCTTCCTCAGCCCTATCCTTACTGGTGTGGGATGAGCCGTCTTTAGTTTTGCCCAAATTTTTCCATGTGTTTTGATAGGCCATTGATAAAGCGAAGACCGAAGATGGAAGACCTTGCATGCAGCAAATGCCCAGGGCGGACGTCAATATCGAGTTATAATCGATCGGGAATTATCGTCCGCTCTGGGCATTGTGCGACCAAATTTCCTGGCGGACCTTGATTACTGCATCCCTCACCCTGGGCCCCCCCCACAGCCCTATCCCGCCGAAGGGTCGTCAGGTTCCTGCCTTATAAACGCCCATGTATTTTGATAGGGCCATTGATAAAACGAAGACCGAAGATGGAAGACCCTGTATGCAGCAATGCCCAGGGCGGACGTTATTATCGAGTTATAATCGATCGAGAATTATCGTCCGCTCTGGGCATTAAAAGCGGACCAAATTTCCCGGCGGACCTTGATTACTGCATCCCCTCACCCCTGGGCCCTCACAGCCCTATCCCGGCCGAAAAATGTCAGGGTCTTCGTTTTATAAACGCCCATGTGTTTGGATAGGGCCATTGATAAAACGAAGACCGAAGATGGAAGACCCTGTATGCAGCAATGCCCAGGGCGGACGCTATTATCGAGTTATAATCGCTCGGGAATTATCGTCCGCTCTGGACATTAAAAGCGGACCAAATTTCCCGGCGGACCTTGATTACTGCATCCCCTCACCCCTGGGCCCTCACAGCCCTACCCCGGCCGAAATATGTCAGGGTCTTCGTTTTATAAACGCCCATGTGTTTTGATAGGGTCATTGATTAAACGAAGACCGAAGATGGAAGACCCTGTATGCAGGAATGCCCAGGGCGGACGTTATGATCGAGTTACAATCGCTCGGGAATTATCGTCCGCTCTGGGCATAAAGAGCGGACCAAATTTCCCGGCGGACCTTGATTACTGCATCCCCTCATCCCTGGGCCCTCACAGCCCTATCCCGGCCGAAAAATGTCAGGGTCTTCGTTTTATAAACGCCCATGTGTTTTGATAGGGCCATTGATAAAACGAAGACCGAAGATGGAAGACCCTGTATGCAGCAATGCCCAGGGCGGACGTCAATATCGAGTTATAATCGATCGGGAATTATCGTCCGCTCTGGGCATTAAAAGCGGACCAAATTTTCCGGCGGACCTTGATTACTGCATCCCCTCACCCCTGGGCCCTCACAGCCCTACCCCGGCCGAAAAATGTCAGGGTCTTCGTTTTATAAACGCCCATGTGTTTTGATAGGGCCATTGATAAAACGAAGACCGAAGATGGAAGACCCTGTATGCAGCAATGCCCAGGGCCGACGTTATTATGGAGTTATAATCGATCGGGAATTATCGTCCGGTCTGGGCATTAAAAGCGGACCAAATTTCCCGGCGGACCTTGATTACTGCTCCCCCTCACCCCTGGGCCCTCACAGCCCTACCCCGGCCGAAAAATGTCAGGGTCTTCGTTTTATAAACGCCCATGTGTTTTGATAGGGCCATTGATAAAACGAAGACCGAAGATGGAAGACCCTGTATCTAGCAATACACAGGGCGGACGTTATTATCGAGTTATAATCGATCGGGAATTATCGTCCGGTCTGGGCATTAAAAGCGGACCAAATTTCCCGCCGGACCTTGATTACTGCTTCCCCTCACCCCTGGGCCCTCACAGCCCTACCCCGGCCGAAAAATGTCAGGGTCTTCGTTTTATAAACGCCCATGTGTTTTGATAGGGTCATTGATAAAACGAAGACCGAAGATGGAAGACCCTGTATGCAGCAATGCCCAGGGCGGACGTTATTATCGAGTTATAATCGCTCGGGAATTATCGTCCGCTCTGGGCATTAAAAGCGGACCAAATTTCCCGGCGGACCTTGATTACTGCATCCCCTCACCCCTGGGCCGTCACAGCCCTACCCCGGCCGAAAAATGTCAGGGTCTTCGTTTTATAAACGCCCATGTGTTTTGATAGGGCCATTGATAAAACGAAGACCGAAGATGGAAGACCCTGTATGCAGCAATGCCCAGGGCGGACGTCAATATCGAGTTATAATCGATCGGGAATTATCGTCCGCTCTGGGCATTAAAAGCGGACCAAATTTTCCGGCGGACCTTGATTACTGCATTCCCTCACCCCTGGGCCCTCACAGCCCTATCCCGGCCGAAAAATGTCAGGGTCTTCGTTTTATAAACGCCCATGTGTTTTGATAGGGCCATTGATAAAACGAAGACCGAAGATGGAAGACCCTGTATGCAGCAATGCCCAGGGCGGACGCTATTATCGAGTTATAATCGCTCGGGAATTATCGTCCGCTCTGGGCATTAAAAGCGGACCAAATTTCCCGGCGGACCTTGATTACTGCATCCCCTCACCCCTGGGCCGTCACAGCCCTACCCCGGCCGAAAAATGTCAGGGTCTTCGTTTTATAAACGCCCATGTGTTTTGATAGGGCCATTGATAAAACGAAGACCGAAGATGGAAGACC